>ML836440.1:3858-20948 GCA_009831015.1 Picea engelmannii | reverse complement strand
CTCAAATCTTCTAGAAGGAGAAACTTCTATGGTGAGGTGGCATCCGAATGGTTTGGATCTTACTCACTTTCATGATTTAGTGGGATCATCCTAACCTCCTCACCTTATCCTCTTCAACTTATAAAAGGAGAGGAGTTCTCATGTAGAAAGTTAGCTTTGGTTAGCTTGGAGCTTTTAGCTTGGTTAGAGTGGTTTTGAGTTTTGCCTTTGTCAAGATAGATTGTGAATACTATCAGATTTGTTCTCTCAGAATTCTTGGAGTAAAAGTGTGTGGGAAACAAAGGACAGTTGGAAGGGACCTTACGACATCAAGGCCATGGTTGTAATCTCTCTTCCACATTTAATATGATACAGTAATATGATTCGTTCCTATAAATCTTGTTGTGTTTTATTGTATGATTCCTTGATTACATACATAGGTTTATATTGATTTTATGCTATTACTATCACTTTGGTTGGTTGCGTTCTTTTGCAGGATCATCATGGTATGAGCATTGGAACGGAGCTAGGATGGCGTTGGCGAGAGGAAGTGACATTTAAACGGTATGTCACTCATCCCTCTTTGGTTAGTAAATTCAATATCTAAAACTTAAGGAAAGCATCATGTTCTGGTGTGTTTTGTTCTAGATCTAGGTGGATCTAGGGAGATCAGTTAGTGTCTGCACCTATCGATTAGTCTGATAACACAGTGAGACATGAAGAGTTCTATTCATGGCAGTAGAAGACTCTGATAAACAAGAATTTGAAGAAGAATATGAATAAGCCGAAGAAGAATATGAAGAATTCGAAGAAGAAATTGAAGAGGGAGAAGTTGACTACCGAGAAGAATTGATGTGTGCCATAGAAGTTATCAGAAGAGAAAAGAAGAAAAACAAGAAACTACAAGAGGAACTAGACAAGAAAGAAGACACTCAAGAACTAGAACAAATGATCACAAATTTGAAGGTTCAAATAGAATAAGAAAAAAAAATTGAAGAAGCACTCAAAGAACAGCTAGAATAAAAGAACAGGATCATTGGAAATTTGGAAGCAAAGATTCTCACATTAAGAAAGGATAGTCAAAAGAAAAATATGCAGAATAGCACAAAATTTTTGGATGAAATTATCAGTAGTAAAAAATCTCACCTTGACAAGTTCGGACTTGGATACAATCAGACATAAAAGGGATCAAACTTCATAACAATAGAGCAAGAAACATATCCAGAAAGATATGCAGAAACAATCAAAGGGGATAGGAAGTGTTATAACTTTAATTTGCACCAGACATGATTACCTGACATCAAGCCATCTCATATGCCTTCTTTGCCAAGCCAGTACTGAACAACTCTTCTTAAAAACACCCTTTTTAAAGGCCCACGTTCCCTGCTCCACGAGATCCTGTGTGTACACTCTAGCTAACCCACTATAGCCCGCGTGTACCTACAAAAGAACGAAAAATGGAAAGTTGTTGACGGAACACACAGTTTTGGGTAAGTTAACTAAACCTTTTGACCATGCATATCCAGTCACTCGACTAAATCCCTATCTCCTTATAGCCTATAAAATAATGGTTAGGGGTTCCATTTGAAAGGAAGGAAAATCATAGTAAAGAAACTCTACCCTTTTTTCGTATTCCCCCTACCCAAGATTCTGCAACCATTTTGTGATTTCAATGAAGAAGAGAAGCAAGTGTGTTAGCAATTGGTGCACAATAAAAGAGGATCCCAGGACTAGATTTGTGGAGCAGTGGTCATCTTCATCATTGTAAGTTGCTTTAGTGAATTTAATAATAAAGAAGTACGTTTCCCATCCCACCATAAGAGGTTTTCATTGTTTATTGCGTAAATGTTGATTAAATCTCTAACCCATTAATCTGTAGATCAAATGCATGTGGAGTTATTTGTTTTTCTTTTGTGAATGCAGGTCATCCGTGGGAGGAGAGTTGCAGTCAAAGAGAGACCAATTGTAAAAAGGGATCGATACCAAACGCCGTAAATAAGGTATGTTCACTTGATCTTATTAATTGTGTATTTGCTTAAGAATAATAGGGATTAGGTTTGGGATGATGGTAAAAAGTTGGAATCTTTAGGTCTTTTCTACATGAATGATAAAACCCTAAGTGCTAGTCCGTAGGAGGTATTTCCCACCCACAACAGAATTGGCGACGATACTAGGGATCTCTCGGGTTTTCTAGGGATACTTTTTTGGTAGTTTTAAATTGGTTTCACCACCTTTTTTTTGAGTTTTTGCAAGAGTATAAGCTAGTAGGGATTTCGGTCCTCCATACCAGTACTTCCTACTTTCTTTGCTTGGTTGCATTTTCTTTTTAGGAAGTCACAGAGGTACACGTGACCTATATAAGGCTTGCATGCATGTACACGTCCCCTACCTTCACACAACCTGCGTGCACACGCTAGCTGATGAAGTTTCAGTCGCTTGTCTGAGTTCATAATTTTTTTTGGTTAGAGAGGCAGTCATCCTCTCCCCTGTCAAAAGTGATCCTTCTCAGGGGTTTTCTGGAACTCATTCTGGTCTCCGTTTTTGCAGTTTGTAGCTTAGGTACCACCTTATATTGGTTTTGTTCTATGAAATTTTCCTTGAATTGTTTTTCTTTTCTGACAAAGTAAGTTTCTGAGTCTTTAAGAGATTCTGGTTCTCAATACCAATAGTATCTACCAGTGCTTGATTTCTTGTATTTTCATTTTTTAAGAGTTGCAGAGGTACATGCGGCCTGCATAAGGTCTCCATGCATGTACATGCACCCTGACCTTACACAGCTCGCATGCACACACTGGCTTTGAATTGTCAGAAGCGTGTCTGTTGAGAATTTTTTTGTTTAAGGAGAGGCAGTCATCCTTTTCCTTGTCAAGAGTTATGCCTCTCAGAGTTCTTGGTCTCTGTCATAGCAGTCGACAACTTAGGTTTGATCACAACAATAGATTTCTTTTTCATTAAAACGTTTTCCTCAAGTTTTTCCTTTCATAGGGTTTTTAGACAAGTGTGATAGTTTGATTTCATAAGATTGTGTGTTATTGTCAGTAACTCTTTGAAATCTGTTCTTAGGCCAGAAGTTTTCTTGGTCTTTACTTGTAGTCATTTTTCCTTTTTTCTTTGTGAGCATTAAATAAATAAATAAAAACTTTTTTATTTCTTGGTTTGGTTAAGTAGTTGTTGGTTTCCATAAATATCTAGGAAACGTTATTATTTCATAAGTTCTTGGTTGTTTACTTAGGAAAATAAGTAGCTCGTAGTCAAGCGAAATCCTATTTTGAGTTTGTTGTTCAAAGATCTTAGAAAAAAATTTAGTTTGAAAAGTTGATTAAGAATTGTGTCAAGAAGAAGTTATTTTGTTTCCATCTTTTTGTTTATCTTTTCTTTCATCGCTAAAAACATCACTAGTTTCAATTTCATAACCTTTGACTTAAGACAATCCATAAAAAATTAACGATTAATTAAAATCAACTAGACTTTATGTTTGTAGGGCCCATCAACTAGTCTAGGCTAGAGCCTTGATTTAGGTTGGAGAGGAAACTCTTCAAGGCTACAAAACATACATAAGAGTCTGTGCTAGAGAGTGTTAAAAGTCCAGTATCGTGAAAGTTATCCGAGACCCCCCTCTAACACATGGGCTAAACACAAGGTCGCGTGCAAAAAGTTAGCGAAGATAACCCCTCCAAAGCCAGACCAAGCGTAGCGGGGAATGCATATAGAGGGCTTGTTTTGGGATTCCATCGATTGCATTTTCCGTGGAGCTTCGTGGGTCTCGAATCCATTCGAGGTCCTCAGTTGTCTTCCAGACCACTTTCTTTAAATACCCTTGAAAGGTTTCGCGCCTGATACCCTGCTCATTGCGGTCCACCCGACAATCGACTGTACCCGCCTGGTGACTGTTCACGCGTTGTCAAACTAGTTGCCATTATTTTAGGGACTTACATAGGTGACTGTGGGGGTAGACTGTGGTACCTAGGACAGACATCGGGCCACACTTTGAAGAGTATACCCAGAGGGTGCTTCCGTGTTCGAGTTGCACTTGCATCGGTAATTTTCTCTAGTGTTGGTTATTGTAACTGTTCTTCCAAATAGTTTAGTCATTGCTTGTTTTATCTCACAGGGACTTTTTCTAGTGTGTGTTGTTTTTGAACGAATAGAAATCCCTAGTGTGTATTTGATCTTCTTACATAGTGGAGGATCATGAGCTCTTCCGGTCACGAAGGATTCTTGGCCTGCCACCGGTTACACTGGAGCAACCCTCACCACCGCTAAGGAAAAAGCTAGATCAACAAGGGTCTTTTGAAGCAATCGGGTCACACAAAACTATGCCTGACCAACATCCAGAGGAACCAACCATTTCAGAACTTGGAGTGGAAACTCTTGGTCCATCCGAAACTCCAACCACTGATCTTTCGACGCCCGTCATCGTACAAATTTATCCTTACGAGCGCCAGATAGTGTCACATGCAGCAATGGAAAAAAACAATGCCACTTCTTCTGGTAATTATCCTATTCCCACTACGGCTGTCACCACAGGGGGTGTTCCACCTCCTAACCCACCATCATCGGTCTGAGCCACCATGGAATCGACTACCTCTACCTCGAGCAGTGGTCCGATCCGATCTTTGGCGGTGACCACTGCTCCTTTCACACAGAGTGTGACATGCCCTCCATTCTCATACGAGATTCCTAGCTCAGGTATAAGCCCTGTACTCTCCTACTCCACTTTACAGACTTTAGGTCTGGGGGAAGGGAGCTCTAATGCTCCTCTACAAGGACCCATGGGGGGGATTTCATCTCCCTTTAACGCTTTCCCTTACGGAGGAGGTCATATACCTCCTTCGTCCCCTTTGTTTGGCGGTGCCCTCCAACAATCCACCCGACTGAATGCAAACCATAATTCATTTGGAGCAGGGAGTCAAGGACTACCCTCACATAATATGCTGGTAGGTTCGACAAAATTTTCTTTGTTTGGTGCATTTGGTAAGAACACTTTCTCATCAGTTGCTTTCCTGACTGTGGGCAACCCCTATTACAGACAACCTAATCCTATGCAGGGTACTATTACTACACAGGGGGCAAACCCATGAACTTCTTCCGCATTGGGACCTTGGAATTCTTGGCAGGGATCAGTTCCCTCGTTAGGAATGTCGATAGGGGGTAGCTCTTTTCACAACCAATGGAACCTTGGGCAAGGTGCAATACCTATGCCCATGGGATTGGGATGGGGTAACCCTTCAAAAAGTCCTCCAAATGTAATGCACGCCCAACCATATACGTCCTATTTTGGGAATCAATCAATGATGTCTCCTCAAATGCAGAATATATACACTAGTCATGGCCAGGGATTTTACTAGAACCTCGGCCAACAACCCAACTTTTCTTGGCAACTTGGTGCCATTCAAACTCCAGGCCCCCTTTTCCATGGTTATCACCAACAACCCAAACTACCTTTCCTGGAAACCTTGCATTTTCCATACTTAACAAGGTTGTTGAATGACCCTATCCATCATGATCCACGTTGGCCCCCTATACCGACGAAGTTGCCTTCGGACATACCAAATTTCAAAGCCAAGCCTAACTAAGATCGAGGAGATCATGTGACTACTTTTCACCTTTGGTGCTCATCTAATTTGTTGAAAGACGACTCCATACAGTTTCGATTGTTTCAACTTACTCTCATTGGGAGTGCTGCGAAATGGTACATCGAGCTCGACCGCTCAAGATACTCTTTCTTCGGCGAATTGGCAATGGATTTCCTAAACCATTTCCAATTACCTGTGAGATACGACTTTGTCACAAAATCGCTAGCCAATTTTGAACAGACAAAAGCATACCATATCTCTAATCACATCCGAGAATGGAGATGCTAGAAGAGTTTGATTAAGGTGCCAATCCCACTAGCATTCCTGCTAGATTGGTTCCTTAAGTCTTTGGTCCCATAATTATCCAAAGACGTCGCAATGTCGAGAGTGTTTTCCAAAGAATATGCAATCATGAGAGATCAAAAGCTTGAGCTAATCTATTCTCAGTCTGGTCTATTGTACAAGATCTTGCCAGATGTGCCAAGATCAATACTTGATAAAACTAGACAGAGAGATGGACCACATGTCGACGGTATTGTTGGTTCAACACAAACAAAGCCCACTGAACAACTGAAAAAACAATTACAGCAAATGTCTATCCAGCATACAGTGGCCAGCCAGATTACTGTTCCGACTGCTTCCCCTACCCAAACGTTGGATGTACACAGTGTGCAATCGACAAATCCGAAGGCCACCCAACAACCTGATGGAAAGAAGAAACAACGTAAGAAGGGTAAGGGGGGTAAGAAACCCACTAATAATTCTTATGGGGGAAACACCGAAGAAAGGAAGTCGAAGTATCCATGTAATCTATGCACAGAGGACCACCCAACTCACCAGTGCCCTCAGCTTGCATAGGCCCAAAAGTTATTGTCATAGTAGCAGCCTATTGTGTTAACAAACCCTTTTCAACATGGCCAAAATCTAACTCAAGACTTTACAATCATAGAAGGGGGCATCCAAGGACCCCCTCCATATTCAAATAATCCTTCATCCTCGAATGTGTATATGATGAAAGGTGATGGCTATATATCGACTAGAGCACATGATTACAGCAAGCCAAGCACCTCTGAGAAAGGTAAAGAATCTGAAATCCCATCTCTTCCTCTCCAGATTGAGAATACGTTGGGTGAAACCATGACATGCATCCCAAAATGTGTGTTTAAGAAAGCTTCTCACAACCCAAATGCAAGGGCTGCCCAAAAATACTCTGTGGTGGAGGATTTGTCTCAAACCCCTTGTGCGATGTCTTCTTTGGAAGTCCTCCAAAACTTCCCTTCCCAGAGAAAGGTTATGTTATTCATTTTAGGATCCACCGATACTTGTAATCTGGGTACAATCATGCTTGATACAACTGACTTAAAACCTCGTCTCCCTTACCACGTAGTGTTCCAGATAGTAGTGTCTTACACCACGAAAACTTTTACTCGGAACATTTTCCGCATAGTGGTTGATGAGGGTGCCTCAACATGTGTAATGTCTTTGGTGTGTTGGAAATCCATTAGCCATCCCTCTTTGTCTCCGTCACCTTCTCTTCTTACCTATTTCGATGGTCGTTCATTCCGACCACATGGAATTATCCCCTCTTTTCCCGTGCAGTTAGGAGGGAAAACTATGTGTGTCGAGGTTGAAGTGGTCGATGCATTTATTGACTACAATCTCTTGTTAGGGAGGAGTTGGAACTATGCTATGAAAGCAGTAGTCTCTACAGTTTTCTGGGTCTTGTTGTTTCCACATGAGGACCGGATCGTGACCATTGATCAGTTGTATTTCTCCCATCCTGACCCTTCATTAAGGGAATCCGTGGTCCCAATGATTGATAACTCTCAACCCGACGTCGTCAACATAGGGGTTGGTTTGTGCCCACCTTTGATGGGTACTTTCGATTACCCACTTACTCAAGTCAATGCTAAGTTCATATCTGACCACCATAAGGTTGAGATTTTCCAAGTTTCGTCATTTTGCATGACTTACTTTAATGATCCATGGATTCTTCCTTCCCCATTGGCCATGATGGAAGGGATAGGGCACCATGGTATGTCCATGCCCTTGTCCATGGAAAAAGTGGCATACTCTTTAGTCCACCAAGCTTCCGCCAACCCCAATCCGACTCCCGCACAAGAGTTAGATCCGATTCTAGAGCCTATTTGGGCTCAAGGTTCCCTCGTCGATACAAATTCTTTAGACTTAGTCTTGCCCTCAGACGAAGCAATCATTGAAGCAATGACTATTCTGGACAAACCCTGGGATGATCTCCATCAAAGATCTTACTTCCTCCCAGAGTTAAGTAGAATTGAAGCAGGGGAATTCACCTCGACTATGACTGGAGATAGGTCTTGTCCTATCAATCCTTTGGCTACACATGTTGTTTATGCCGAGGGTAATATGGAAACCATTGTCGAAACTATACCTATAAACATCTCCAGAACCCCTGGTGTTGTGGAGAATGTTTTCATCGGAGCTGACTGCTCCCCCAAAGAGATTCAAATCTACACGGATTTGTTTAAGGAATTCTGTGACATTTTTGCTTGGTCTTACGAGGAAATTCCAGGCATCGATCCAAAAATTGTTGAACATGAAATCACAACTTATCCTGATGCTAAGATGGTTTGGAAGAAGCTTTGTATGGTTAATCCTAATAAAGCAGCAGTTATTAAGGTTGAAATAGAGAAACTGCTCAAGGCAGGTTTTATCTATCTTGTCCATTTGACCCAATGGGTGTCAAACCCCATGCCGGTTAATAAAAAATAGGGTACGATTCATGTATGTATAGACTTTCGTGATTTGAAAAAATCCTATCCCAAAGGTAAATTCCCCACACCATTTATTGACCAGATAGTCGATGAATGTGCAGGTTGCGAGGCCTTTTATTTCATGGATGGTTTCTCGGGATATAATCAGATACAAATCAAACCCTAAGACCAATGCAAAACAACATTCATTTTTCCATGGGTACATTCGCGTATCGTAAGATGCCTTTTGGTCTGAAAAATGTTGGAGCCACCTTTCAACGGGCCATGTCTTTTGATTTCCACGATATCAAACATATCGTCGAGGGCTACCTAGATGATTTTGCATCATGATCTCGTAAGAGAACTGATCATCCCACACACCTTTGACTTATCTTTGAGCGATGTTACTACTTCTAGATTTTATTGAATCCAAACAAATGTAGTTTTTGTGTGACGTTGAGCCATCTGCTAGGTTTCATAGTTTCAACAACAGGGATCATGGTCGATCCTATTAAGTTTGAGGCAATAGTTTAGTTGCCTCCCCCACGTACAATCCTTAAACTTCAGAGTTTACAGGGAAAAGAGAACTTTTTGAGGCGTTTCATCTCAAATTATGCCGAGATCACAAAGGGATTTATGTGTTTACTAAATAAAGATGTCCCTTTTCATTGGGATGAAACCATCCAATGCTCCTTCAAAGTGTTGAAACATACCCTCACATCTACCCCTCTACTTTGGCCACCCAATTATAGCAAATATTTCTTATTATATTTGGTTTCCGCAGAATCGACCATCGGCATGGTCTTAGTTCAGGAGGATGAGTTTCTCTCAGAATATGTGATTTATTACCTGAGCCGAGGCCTGGTTGGACCAGAACTCAATTATTCTCACATCGAAAAACTTGCATTGGTAGTAGTCAATGTTGTGCAATGGTTTCGTCATTATATTTTGTTTCGCAAGACCACTGTCATTGTCGTTGTGAATATATTTCAATACATGTTGACATGACGGGTAATTGGCGGAAATATCAGTAGATGGATAGTTGTCCTCCAAGAATTTGACTTAGATTTCATTTCATCGAAATCCAAAAAGTCACTGGTCTTTGCGGAACTCATCTCAAAACTTCGGGTCAAGTCAGGTGGTGTTATGACCAAAGAGTCGCCTATTCAAGGAGACATGTTTTTGATAGCATCTTTGGACCCCTGGTATGGAGATATACTTGTCTATCTCCAGAATTTGAAGTGCCCTGCCTCTGCTTCTCATGATGAGAATCGTCGTATATGCCATCAGGACAAGAAATATCTCATACTCAAAGATACTCTGTATCGTCGCGGTGTAGATTGCATCCTTCGTCAGTGCCTCACTCATGAAGAAGTGGAAATTGTGCTTAATGATTGCCATACCGGAGCATGTGGTGGTCATTTTTCTAGGTTGGAAACAGCCCAAAAGATTTTATGAGCCAGTTACTTCTGGTTGACACTAATCAAATATTGTATTGCATCAGTCAAGAAGTGCCACCCGTGTCAAATCTTTGCCACCCGTGTCAAATCTTTGCCACCCGTGTCAAATCTTCTCACGGAAGATGAGGGCACATCCTGTCCCATGTTTCCTGTCATCACTGTTGGCCCCTTCACCAAGTGGGGGATTGATTACACTACCTGCAACCCTCCTTCATCAAGGGGGCACCATTATATCATCGTAGCAGTAGACTACCTCACCAAGTGGGTCAAATCTATGCTAACATTCAAAGATGATGGCGAGACTGCCACCCTCTTTTTGTTTAACCAGATTATAGCACGGTTCAGCATTGCGAGAGAGATTGTCACTGACCATGGCAATCACTTTCAAAACATAATGATGAACGAGTTAACATCAAATCTTGGGTTGAGGAAAGAACATTCGTCACCTTACTACCCTCAAGCGAATGGTCAGGTGGAAGATGTCAATAAATCTCTTAAGACCATCCTACAACGAACTATTAATTCGGCCAAGTCAAATTGGAATTTGATGTTATACTAGGAATTATGCACCCTTAGCTAACGAAGATCACAAACAAAAATTCAAGTGTCAGTATGATCGGTTCGTTCATCCTTAGATTTTCTCAGAAGGCTACCTTGTCCTGGTCTATGACCAAGACAAGGACCCCTAGGGGGTAGGCAAGTTCAAACCCATGTGGTTCAGACCTTTCATCGTAAAAGAGGTTCTAAAAAGTGGTGCTTATCGTATGGTAGATTTTGAGGGAAATTCTTTGGTAGAGCCTAGAAATGGGCTCTACCTCAAGAAGTATTACTCATAGGTAGGTCACCTTGGGTAAATTTTTGTAATATATGTATAGTCTTTGTACTATTACCTTTTGGTTTCTTTTGGTTTTATGGACGTGTCATTTTTTGATGTTATCTTTTGTCACTATGGTAGATGTCAAGTGAATCAGAGGTATTCGTTGGATTCGTAGATGGTTCTAGCCAGCACACTCGGAGGCTTGCCTCCGCAGCTTGGGTAATTTTTACACCTCGGGGCCAGTTGCTATCTTCAGGAGGTATATGTTTAGGTGACACCAAAAACAATGTCATCGAATACAATGTAGTTATTGAGTTGTTGCATGACTCTTTGTCACTTGGTATCTCTCAGCTCCGGGTCTATTTAGACGCTCAGCTGGTTGTGTCTCAGTTAAATAGAGTCTACCGTGTTCGTGATCCTACTTTACACCGATGGTTCCTTAAGGTACATCTCTTAGAACTAAGCTTTGATTATATTACATATTTTCATGTTCCTAGGATATTAAATCAAGGTATAGGGATAGTCCTCTATGACTGGAATCTGTCACGCCCACCAAGAAAAGAACTTGTCATCAAAGGCCTCAATAGTCCTCCCTCCCCCCTATCACATAAACAATGTCGCCCGTCTGCATAATGCGGGGAGAGAGGCCTCGTGCCCTTGTATAGTATCTCTAGGACTGAAATTGGGCACTCTCTCAAAGAAGAAAGCACAAAGAATCGTCCCAAACCCGAAGTTCCTATGATTCCGCATTCAACACTCTGTTAATTGCCTCTTCATACAATCCAGTAAGGTGGTTCTCTAGTCAAGTATTTGTGCATTTAAGCGCTGAAATGCATAATTCATGTGTGCATGGGAAGCTTGATGTAAATACACAGACCCAGTAATCTGCCCAATGAGAAACACTATCACTTTTAGTGATAAGTTATAGATCATTCTTATCAGCACTTGTGAGATTGTTCTGTCAGTATCGGCTTCATAATGGAGTCCTATCAACTCCAATATGTTATGAGGTCGAGAAGGAAAGGTACGAAAATTGACTGGTTCCCTTCTCCTCGAGAGGCCAGTCAGGAAGTATATATCCTCTGTCGTTGGAGCCAACAACTGCCCATCTAGCATAAAGGCCTCTGCATCGGGATGTCAATAATACACCAAGGCGTTCAGTAGCCTAGGTTGTGCTCACATGAAAGGACAATGGAAAAACTTTAACAAACCAAACTGCAACAGTGCAGCAATATCATCAGGGTCTTCATCAACCAACACATCAATATCCTCATGCTCTCTTTCCCTCCAGTGAACATACATCCTACAAGTAGACAAAGTTTAGGAGGGTTAACTTTTGTTTTTAATTTTTTTTACACTAAATGGAAGGTCCACGCAGGCTGTAGTGCTCACAGTAGGATGTACACTCGGGCTGTCATAAGGTAGCCCACGTGTACACTCAGGTTTTCATAAGACAACCCGCGTGGATGTAGGGCCGACCTTTTAAAAGTGGACGCCCCCCAAAAAAATGAAGTTAAATTCATAAAGAAAGAATTAAAATGAAAGAGGGGGTAGTGAGTACTTACTTGGTCCAAGCGGATGATCGTTTCGTCCACTGAGGCTTCCAGAATCAACTCTTTTCACAAAGGGTAGTTTTGGCTTTTAGTCAATTTCTCAATTAGCAATGGTGATAATGAGCTGCCAACTTCTATTTATAGACTTTTTGGCCTCTTTTTGTCAAATTATTGGACCCTTTTGTAATTTTTTCTAAACTGAAAATCATTTAGTATGGTTCGAGATTTTTCTTTGGATTGTCATGAGAAGTGTTCTTTAGGTATTGGGAAACTTTTTGGAGTTTTGGGTTGTTTTGAAGGTCCTTTGGTAAAAATGCATTTTTTCCAACTCATGGCATTTAAGATAGGATTCCACCTCCACTTTCGGCATCTTGTTGTCTTTTCTTCTTTGCCATAGGATCGATCCCACTGAGTTGTGACACAAAACCATCATTGCTTCTTTAGGAGTGTCGTAATTTCATGGTAGAGCCTACCTTAACATGGATGCCCTAGGTAGATCCTGGTTGCATTTTGGTGTCCATGTTGTCACTAACAACTATAGGCCCGGGAGTCCTTACTAGCTTTTCCTGATTACGAGTTTGAGCCTCATTTTCATAATTTCGTATCACTCTTGACCTCACCCTCGAGACTCCCAAAACTTAACGGGTCTTCTTTTAAGCTCTTTCCAGACCCTTTAAACGTGAAAAGATTGTTGAGCGATCTTGTTGACCTTCATGCTTGCTAAACTGAAATTTGAAGTCACATTTGTTCGGTGGTAGTTTACCCATTTTTTGGTCTAGATGGTCAACTATACAAACAAAGGTATACTCTAGGAGCCTCGGTTCTCTAGAAGAGTATTCTCAAGTATAATTTTAACCCTTTTTCGGGCATGAGGGACTAAATTTACGAAAAAGGAACCCCCACGAAGTCCATAGTTAAGCTCTTTTCAGACTCCCTAAAATTGAAAAGATCGACGAGTGACCTTATTCTTTTACACTCGTTAAAATGGTCTAGAAGAGCATTCCTGACGGAGTCCATAGTTAAGCTTTTTTCAAACTCCTTAAAAATGAAAAAATTGTCGAGTGACCTTGTCTTTATCAAACTTGTTAAAATGGTTTTGAATAGACATCTGGTCGGGTTCTAGTTTACGCCTTTTTAGAGTAAACTAGACTATCTTCGAAAAATGTACCCCAACGGAGTCTCCTTTTACATTTTTTTAGACTCTCTAAATATGAAACACTACTGAGATTACCTTCTCTAGGCTTGTTAAAATTACATCGAAGGACATTACCATTGTGTTTTTTGTTAACCGCATTTGCATACCTACATCTTTGGCCTAATGCTAACTCCATGTTTCTCTCAACTGAATCATCTGAAGCATGCCTTATACACAAGCCCTGTAGTACTTTGCCTCTGCATCTTGACACCTTTGGCCCCTGAAGGATTTTTCCTGAGTGTCCTTTTCCTGCATATGTCCCTTTTCCCTAAGCATCCCTATGTTCCATGCAGCTTGGAACAAGTATGTTTGTGACACTCAATCCTCCTTTGTAACGTAACATTCTTTTATTCTTTTTCAAGATTTCCATAATTATTGAAAAAGACAAAAAAAAAATCAAATATACCCCAAAAAGAGGAAGGGAAAAGTATTTTCTTTTTATTGGTAGCACAATGAGTCGCCCTTGGACAAAGCACATCCTTCCATTTGTTCTTCAAGCTCTGGGATTTAATATGACCTTAGGAAACTGTTCTCACTACATAGAGTTGTGTCCTCCTCCATTTGGTTATTCTTCCAAACATATGGAGAGTTTGTGTTGCCTCCTACATCGTGAACTTATGTCAATGCCATGTTGCATGAGTCCCATCATTTGTCGTGCTATTGTCCAAGGGAAGTTCTTACCAAGCCTGATTCGGCCCCTCTGTAGTTGTCTCTTGCCCTCATGCCCGACCATCCCAAAAGTCCAATCAAGTATTTTCTCGAAATCAATGAAGTCTTCATTATGATCATCGAGATCCTCTAGTCCATGCTCGATGAGCCATCGAAGAACTCTGGGTAGTGAAATCGTACACTCATATTACACTCCTACCCGAGTTTTGAATATTTTGAAGTTGATTCTCAAGCTCTGAAGACCTCATCTCCAACCATCATCAAGCCTTATCAACTTCTAGAAGATGGATACTATACATGTATATCTTTTTGATTTTGAGATTTAGATCCACTGTGTATTTCTCGCGGCTACACTTTATATAGTTATATGACATGTATATACAGTGTATTTGATTGGTATCCATGATTTTATTTCATTCCGAGCATGGGTATGCCCGCTTCGGTGAGACAATTGTTATTTTGTAGATGACACCTCCTGAATTCTGGTCCCTGGGCTCACTGGTTTGGTACGTTGATAAATATTGATAATGTATTTCAGCCATCAGATTCTCTTATGACCTCACACATTAGGGGGCATCATTTATAACCCTAATTTGCACCAGACATGCTTACCTGACATCAATCCATCTCATATGCCTTCTTTGCCAAGCCAGTACTGAAAAAATCTTCTTAAAAACACCCTTTTTAAAGGCCCATGCACCCTGCTCCACTATAACACATTTGTACACTCTAGCTGACCCACTACAACCTGCGTGTACCTACAAAAGCATGAAAAATGGAAAGTTGTTGACGGAACACACAGTTTTGGGTAATTTAACTAAACCTTTCAACCATGCATGGCCAGTCACTCAACAAAATACCTAGCTCCTTCTATACTATAATAGAATGGTTATGGGTCCCATTTGAAAGGAAGGAAAATCATAGTAAAGAAACTCTACCCTTTTTTCGTATTCCCCCTGCCCAAGATTCTACAACCATTTTGTGATTTCAACGAAGAAGAGAAGCAAGTGTGTTAGTAGTTGGTGCACAGTAAAAGATGAGCCCAGGACCAGATTCGTGGAGCAGTGGCCATCTTCATCATTGTAAGTTTATTTAGTGAAGTTAATAATAAAGAAGTACTTTTCCCATCCCACCATAATAGGTTTTCATTGTTTATTGCATAAATGTTGATTAAATATCTAACCCATTAATCCATAGATCAAATGTATGTGGAGTTATTTGTTTGTCTTTTTTGAATGCAAGTCAGTCATGGGAGGAGAGTTGCAGTCAAAGAGTGACCAATCCTAAAAAGGGATCGATACCAAACACCGGAAATAAGGTATGTTCACTTGATCTTCTTAACTGTGTATTTGCTTAAGAATAATAGGGATTAGGTCTGGGATGATGGTAAAAAGTAGGAATCTTTAGGTCTTTTCTGTGTGCATGATAAAACCCTAAGTGATAGCCCATAGGATGGATTTCCCACCCACAACAGGAAGATATACAAGGAATATTACAGAGACACTCCTCCACCGAGAAGATTTAGATTTCATAATCAACAAAAGACATATAGGCCTCAAGAAGAGGAAGGATTCATAAGAGCACCTTCATTCAGAAGATCTTCAACTCCTAGGTATCAAACTATATTTTTTGGTTTATGTTATGCATGTAATAATTTTGGACACAAAGCTGTGAATTGCAGAGCTAACAAAAGGAACATAAACAACTTTGAAAGTCATACACAAAAGGGTTATCCAAGAAGGCCTAGTGAAACACAAAGAAGAAGTTACAATAGGTTTGAATCTTTGAGCACTGAAGTGGAATGTTACAAATGTAACAACTTTGGACACATGGCCAAAGATTGAAGAATGACAATCCCTCCTAGAGAACCGCAACATAATAAAAATAGTCATAGACATGAACCTCAGAAAAGGACATGGATAAGAAAGTAGAATCAGTATAACAATGAAGAATGCATACTTGCTCTACAATCTAAGAAGAAGAAACGTGGTTGGTATGTTGATAGTGGCTGTTCAAAACACATGACAGGTGATAGATATAGGTTTATTACATTAAGAAAGGGAAAGAGATGGATCAGTGTCCTTCAAAAATGATGATTCAGCTAAAATCATTGGAAAAGACACAGGCAGAATTGGGAACAATAACACAAAGGAAGAAAATGTTCTACTAGTATAGGATATGAAACATAATATTCTAAGTGTGAGTAAAATCTGTGACCAAGGTCATAAAGTTACTTTTGATTCACAAAAGTGCGAGATAATAAAAGAAGGTTTAGGAAAATTGATTGCTATAGTTGCAAGAACTTCAAGCAACATATATGTGTTAAGTGAAATTGGAAATGAAAAGTGTTTCCTAGGAAAGGAAGATGAAAGTTGGCTATGGCATAGAAAAATGGGTCACATACATTTTGATAACCTTGTCAAAGTTAGTAAAATATAAGCAATAAGAGAGATGCCCCAGATCACGAAACCAACCAACACTTTATGCAAGCATTGTCAACAATGAAAGTAAACAAAGACCAGGTTCAAATCAAAGGAATATTCAACGACAAGACCACTGGAAATTGTGCACATTGATCTAGTTGGACCAACTACAACAACGAGTTTAAAAGCTGATAAATACTTTATGTTATTAGTTGATGATTATACAAGAATGATTGCAGTTTTCTTTCTCAAGAATAAGTCAGAAGCTCTTGAAAACTTTAAGATCTACAAGGAAATGGTTGAAAATGAAATGGATTCAAAAATCAAATGCTTGAGATCTGATAATGGAGGAGAGTTCACTTCAAAGGAATTTATGGACTACTGTAGCAGTCATGGAATAAAAAGATAACTCTTTGTTGCTAGGACACCTCAACATAATGGACTTGTTGAAAGAAAGAACATGACAGTACGGGAAATGGCTCGAACAATGATAATGGATTCCAAATTGACAGATATATTTTGGACACAGGAAGTGCATACAACAGTTCACATTCAAACTAGAGTAATGCTAAAAAACAACACTGAAAAAACTCCCTACGAGCTATGGAAAGGAATACCAACAAATGTGAAGCACTTTAGAGTTTTTGGAAGCAAATGCTACATCAAAAGAGAAGATGGCAGAATGG
>ML836438.1:5713-46991 GCA_009831015.1 Picea engelmannii | reverse complement strand
AAAAAATGAAATTTATATTAACTTATAGAAATTTTATTAATAATAAAAATAAACTATTTGTATTTTAATCGTGTATGAGGGTTATGGTGATGATGATGATTAATGTCCATTGAGACCAATTGGTCTTTCAGAGTTTAAAAAGGTAAGAGATTACTTCAATTTCTTTAAAATTGTATTTCTATGCTCCAAAAGCATTGAGACAAGTGTTCCAAGATCACCATAGTTTTGATGACTTAGGACGTTATGAAGGTTGGTAATGTGGAAAATATTTTTAAATTGGGATCTAATATGGGTATAGGCAGGTCAATCCAAGACGAAGTGTTTTTCATCTTCTACCCGCTTAGTGTCACAAAGGTGACAGATTCTCTCATCCCATGGTGTTTTCGGAGTTGTCCAATGCCCAGTTTCACTACATAGCTCGTGAGAGTTTGTTCCTTTTTTAGCAATGTTGATTTTCTTCTTTGCACTTTTCAAAACATAGAGGTAATTTTGATCTTCTAAATTAGGGTTGACCATCTCCTTGTAATATCTTAATTTCTTTTTATCCACTAATTATTCATCACACCACATATTCTCCTTAAATTTAGAAGTGATAATATTTGTAATATTATTGATATTTTGCATGATGGATTCTTCTTGTATTCCCCAATGATTTAGCCAAGATTTAGCATCTTTGTGCCATCCCCACTTGAGGCGTTGGTGGTTTTGGCTAGATTTTGAAGCAATTTTGGGGAGCCTCTTGTCATCCATTTTGTTTATATTGTTCTTGTGCGTTAGGTACCTAATCATAACAATGCTCTCAATGGGGGGAAGGATTGCTTCTATGAGGAGGATAGGATAGGGTGTATTGCTTTTAATTTTGAGATTATAAGTTATAAAATTCTTTTGGATTTGTTTTATCCTTCTCTAGGATTCTCTAGATATATTGCAACCCAAAATTCACATCCATATAAGATAATTGGAGTGACGAGAGTGTGAAAGAGGAGTTTTTTTTTATCCCAAAGCCAAAGTTCAGTTGATTTACAATTATTTTCAATCCCATAATAAGTTTTCCACCCTCCATTTATCCTTTTTTCAATGTTATAGTTCCAATTGAGCTTGTGGTGGATATTGATTCCAACATACTTGTATGAAGGCACTTCCTCCAAGCTATTGTTTTCATAAACAAAAGCATCGTAGGTGATCCTTTTGGACTTAATTATCATAACCTTTATTTTGTTAGTGTTCACAGTCATGCCCATGCTAGAGATGAATTCCTTGAGGGTTATTAGTTGCTTACTTAGGTCATAGGAAATCTTCTCCATAAGAACAATATCATCATCGTAAAGAAGGAGGATGATGACTATACTAGCGAGAGTCGGGCCAACACAGCCTGCGTCCTCCAAACAATATTCTAAATTATAAATATAGATGCCAAAAAAGGTAGGGGATAAGGGACAACCTTCCTTGACTCCTCTATTACAGTTAATTTCTTCCGACCAACCCTCAGTGTTCCTAAACTTGGAAATAACTTTCTCATATAGCCTTAGTGCAACAACTCTCAACTTGAAAGGGACTTTAAGCTCTTCTAGCCTATTCCAGAGGTTAGTCCTAGGCACAATATCAAAAGCATTTCTAAAATCAACAAAACAACAAAGGAGATCGGTTTTATCATTACGAAACTCCTTTGCAATGATCTTAAAGGTAACAAGGTGGCCGATAGTGGAATGGTAGCCTCTAAACCCAACATGGCCTCTAGCTCTTTTTCCATGGCTTTATAGCCATGTGTTGATCTTCTTTTCCAAAATACTTCCATATAGCTTACCTAAAATGAGGCTAATCATAATGGTCCTATAATTAGAGGGATTGCTTTTATCCCCTCTTTTAAAAATAGATACAATGAAGCTTTGAGTCCAAGGTTTTGAGAAGCCTTGTTGGATATCTAAATTGAAGAGCTTATGTATGTGAGGGATGAGGATAGGTCCTCCAATTTTTAATATTTCAACTTAGTAACCTTCAATGTCCTTAGCTTTTCCTTTTGAGAGCCACTTAACCCCAAACTTAATGTCTTATATAGAAAACACTTCATCCTTTGTAGAGTTGTTTGACATGTTGTTCATGTCGTTAGGGGATTCATACAGATTTTTAAGGTAGAAATTCCAGTCCTTCAAGGGAATATTATTAATTTCTTTAGTTTTACGAGTTAGAATTTGCCTCCATAATTTCTTAGGATCTATCTTAAATGGGTGCAAAAGTTTCTCTTGCTTTCTGTGTATATAGTCTTTTTCTTTTCGTTTAATTAAGGTTTTGTATCTATTTATCTTATCATATTTTAAAAATGCATTGGAAGCATCCCTAATGGATTTTATAGCAATTTTACATTCATTATCGTACCAAGGGTTAGTTGTACTGTTTTTATTTTTATGTAGTAGATCAATAGAGAAATTATTAATTGAAGTAGAGAGGGTTGATGTAAAGTTCTCATAGTCAGCTTCAATATTGTTCTGATACAATATGAGTTTTAAAGCATTGCTTAAGTATTTTAAGAAGAGATCGACTTTTTGTTTGTAAAAAATTAACTGCCTTTGGCTATCAGAGTGATCCTCTACAGAGCTTTTGTTCATGGCAAAGTTAAGAGTTAGGATTAGAGGTATATGATCATAGTCAGGTTCGTGGTCATATAAAAGATCAAAGTTTACTATTTGGTTGTATATGGGGATATATGATATTACATAATCAACAACACTGCTACCCAACCCATGGATACAAGTCATCCTGTTAGAATTTGGCCACTTCTTTAGACTATTGCAAATTATTAAATATTGAGAACTATAGAGCTTGATTAATTCAGTACCAAACAAATTTTCAATCAGGTCTTCAAAGTTTCTTTTGTAATTGTTAGCTAATACAAGGTCCTCATTTAACCAAAGAGGATTAGGGTTGGAGTCATTACTTAAAATAAAAGCTTGATTGGTTGCAATTCTAGCTTTAAAGTCTCCTAACAAGAGGATACTACCTTCATTTTTCATATTGTAGATATCTTTCTCTAAACTTTTGTAGGGACAATTTTCATCTAGATTGTTTTTTGTATAAAAAGTAGAGTTAATAGGTGCAAAATAACATATTGTTATATGAATATTCTTAGCATTAATATCATATATCTTCATCCGTATGTATTGATCGAGAGGATCTTTCTTATGAAGTCGGATGTGAGGAGAGATGTTTGTTTTTATGTAAAATGTTATGCCTCCAATCCCTCAACGAGAGGACTTCTTGTTCCATGTGGACCACAAAACAAATCCCTCGATATTAGGGACCTGTTGAGATCATTTCCCGCTTTCGAAATCCCACCCCTCCCCCTTTCTATTTTCCCAACTTCTTTTTTCCATTTTTTTCCCTCTTCTATACCTACCCTCACTTCGTCTTTTCTTTTCTCCCTTCTCTTTTCCCTTTCTAGTTACTATACTTAGTCATTTTTCAAAACAACGGGTTCACGGGTTGGAGGACTCATGGATCTTCATCTCCATCCATACTCCCATATCATTGAGTCCGACCGACCGTTGTATTCTTCTATACTTAACCGTTTCTGCAGTCGTGGGTTCAAGATTTCATATTCCAAGTTCCGAGATATCCATTTTGCACCCAAATATCTATGATCTACATTATGACCGTCAGAATTATCATGGGTACTGAGCTCCTAAATATTTCATTTCTCTCGAATCCAAGTCCGACTGACCACTACCAACACTTAGCTTATTTTCTACCATTAGCAACTGCGGGTTCGCAGGTTCTCGGGTTGGCGGATTCACAAAAGTTCCCAAATCCTAATCGCTCTCGTTCATCCCTACCACCTTAGTGCTTTTCCCAATATGCATTTAGTATGGCTTAATGCTAATAACTCATCATGCAAGTTCTGAAAAGATCGTGGTCAATAAGCAAAGGGCTTGATGCTATTTATCATTAAACCGCATTAAATCATGATTTGTTGAAGATTATATTAATGTTATCTCTCTCAAGCGCTCATTACAAATATTATCTGGATACGGAACACTCTCGTCAACTTATGGCCGCAGCAGCTTGACATCAACTATGTGGTGATACTTTGAATATTTTTGGGCGTGAGGACTAGGAATTTCAGTGGTCTAGAGCCTATTCTAACTATTCATCCCCTTCTGCTCAGAATGAAGTGATATAGACATCCAAAATTGCTTGTGCAGGGTGTGTCCCTAAGGTTTTCGACTGCAAGGAATTGGTTGCATGGTGTGTTGAGAAATACATACTGAGTCGGTGGATTATTCAACTTCAATACCATTCTCCCGTCTCTCTTTCACCTAAAGTGGTTCATAATATGTTGAAGCTCCTTGAGCCAACACTTACTTTCAAATGAGAAGATTGCATGGATTTCCTGAAAAATCATGACAACAGCTTGGACCTATTGCTTGAGTTCATGGAGAATCCCACGGCAGACCCTAAAGACATTACTAGGTTGCAGGTCAACTTGTTCAAAAAGCCCTTTCAGGAAATTGCTTGGTTGTTCACTAGGGTAACAGGCCAAGAAAGTACGGCCAGCATTTCCAGTATGATTCTTTATATTTTATATTTTTCAGTCAAAGAGCAAGCTATTTTCGATTGGGTGAAACTTATTTCCATTGAAATATCCTCCCAATTCTCACAGTTCAAAAAAGACAAGAAAATCTTTATGGCTTCTTATTTCGTGTTTGCGATAGCATATTGCTGTCATTTTAAAAAATTGTCTATCTGTAAGAGGGTGAACTGTGAACTTGACCCAATTACCTGTTGGTACCAAGAGTTGTGGAGACAGAAAGCTTCTTTTCATTTATATGAAGTTTTTAATGATTTTGTCTTGGTTTTTAAAGAATTATTGTTTGTAAAAGATACTCCCAGAATATCTGACCATGCAAGTAAATTCCTGGATAAAAAGGAGACGTTTGAGCAAATGGAAAATCACAATGTTATCAGGATTTTTGGTTCTAAGGAAAATCCCTCCTTTCTTCCATGTCATGTATCTGATAAAATGTTTATTACGAAAGTCGCAAGGCAATATAATTTTTGGCTGCACTTTTTTCATGAGAAACGAAAAAAAACAATTCATACCCTTGCCTTGGAAAATTGGGGACTTTATATTCAGGAATATAAACAAAATCGATGAATTTACAAACCACTTCCACAATCTGAATCTCAAATATGCTAAAAAGATAAAGGGGTTTTACCCTAACGGAATTTTCGTGGAACATATGTTGGCAGTAGGATTTAGCAATTCATTTATTCATATTGTTCTGAGTGAAGAAGAAGACAATAACTTAGGTGCTCCTACTCACAATGTTGGTGACTTGGAGACAGTACTTAGTACTAATGAATCTTACAAGCAGAAAGGAAAGGGTCCCAGCGAGAAGAGTGCCCAGTCCCCAACTGTCACTCCTAATACTACCACATCTCGGAGCAATGCTCCAGTGGCCCACCCAACCATAAAAGTTGCCAACACTAGTTTCAATGGCGGAGGAGAAAAGAATCCCCCATCAGGAAAAATCGAGAGCTCGCACAAACTTCCTCTGAGAAAAAAGAGGGAAAATGGTGTGCAAGAGGAAGAAGACCACCACATAGAAAGTGACATCAACAACTTCTCCCTTGAAGACATGGAGCTGGAAGCAGATATTGAAAAGATGTTTCCCACAATGGATCAGCCATGGAACATGGTCCATCAAAATCCATCATTGGAAATTATTGAGAATGAGACCTTCAATGAGGAAGAGTCATTTGTTTTTCAGAGCATTGTCTTTGACAAGGAATCCAAGAAACTGGTTATTGAGAAAGGTGATATAAAGAATAAGAAAGGAAAATATTGTTCAGAGGTTGACCTAAGAGATATGCAACCTTCCCAGATTTCTAGAATTCATATAGCAATCGGGGTTCTTTGGATGACTCCATTGGTGGTCTTGAAGCGAAAAACACTAAGTTGAAAGAAAGGATCAAGGAACTGGAAGACGCCTTAATGCCTCTTGTTGGCCGTTGACCAGGTTTTGTGGAAACGTTGGTCATGTTTGACCATTTTTGGGACTTCGACAGCCGGAGCGCAAGTCAAAGCGGAGATCGCGGGATCTCGCCCCCTTTTCAGGGAGTTTTGGGATTAGGGTTTATGTAACGGGTATGGGGATGTCCGCCCATGGGTTTACCCATGTTTAGGCCCTTTTGTAATGTATAAATATCTAGGCGATGTAGGAAAGAGCCAATGTGCTAAGTCAATTGTAAGTAGTGTTAAGTGCAAGTGATTGTAAGAGGCTCTGTGCTTAGTGTATGTTGAGACCTGCAAAGCTAAGTGCAGGTCATCTGTATTGATTTGTGCACAGACTGTGAAAAGATTTGTGTTGTAACCTAGCTCGGGGAAGGAGGATTTGGCGACGTGTGCGCATATCTCCTATCCTATGCCAAGTATGGTTTTGTGGCTCTGTGCATGTAGAAGATTGACAAAAGACAATAAAGAAGAAGAAGACTTGGTGGACTTAGCCCCATGCTGGGGTGAACCATGTATATCATGTGTTATGGTTGCTTTGTGCATTATGGTTGTTATATTGTTCATGTGATTTATGCTTAGTACAATAATGTATGTTTAGATGAATCTGATATGATAGCTTAGTGCTTAGTGATGTGAATGAATGTTAGATCTGATCTATTTTCATATGCTAAGTGTGTAGATGTGTTAGATCTGATTGAATACTGCGTTGCTCTGTAATTAGGGTTTTATCTACGATGTGAATACGGGTTAATTACTAATGAATGATAACTGCTAAGTGCTTTGCTAGAGTGTTGTAATCACATATATGTGTCCCAGCTAGGTTGCAGACACTTGAGTCCTGCAACCACCCCTGCCTCTACTTCTGGTGAGATTTCATCTGCTTCGCAGATGTTGCCGAAATGGTCGGTAGTTAGGGTTTTGTTGGTGCGTTGAACCCTAGGTCTGCCCCTATGTGCCAACAAATGGTTATGTTGTTGGGACCTAAAACTGTGATTGTTGGGAACTAAAGAAAAGAAATCTTTGTGCGTAGATCTACTGCTTTAGTGCGCAGTATTCTACTTGACTGTGAAGCTCTGTGCTAAGAAAGGAATCGGATCTGAATAAAAGAGGTAATATCTTAAAGATTTGTGCTCTAAGAAAGGTAATATAAGTGAAAAATTTTGTTTCGAAAGTATGGATCTAGGTATGTGTGATAAAAAAATTCCTACTCTAAAAACTAGGGCACAACTAGAAGAAAGAAGATTGGAAATGAGTAGATCTGATAGAAATAGTGAAAGATATGTTATTCCCATGCATAGAAAGAATGTTTGGACTAAAAAATGGATATAGGATCCTAGAAATAATTTTTTGCAGGTTAGTTACTATGATCCCGGTGTGCAGTACAGAAAAGGTTGGGGATCATTTAAAAGAAAGATAGGATTAAATTTGTGTTACAGTTGCAGAAGACTGGGACATCTTGCTAAGGAATGCCTTGGTATAAGCCTTAGTTGTCTTTGTTGTAAAGCTCTGGACCACGAAGTTTTGGATTTCCCTCGAATGGTTTTTAAAGTTGAAAGGATGAATATGAGACAAGAAAACCCCGAAGAGGGCCAAGAGACTAAAGATATGATAGAACCCCAGAGAGAATCAGAGATTGTATTATTGTATATGAAAGAAACCCTGAATGATCATAGAGGCATCAACTTATCAGAGGTGTTAAAAGAAAAAGAGTGTATAGAAGCAAGAATAGGAGACTTCGACATAGACTGTGTTCTAGATGAGGAAACACAAGTGAATATCATGACAGAAAGAACTTGGGAAATTTTGGGAAAGCCTGTTGTGATTCCTTCATTGGGAGGAATAGGCTTATTTAGAGGAAAGCTAATAACCCTATGTGGAAGACTTACCCAGACATCTATGAGTGCTCATGGAACTTCGACAGAGGAAGAATTTGAGGTCATTAAATTTGTTGAGAACAGTGCCCCATTTGCTATTTTGCTAGGAAAATCTTGGATTGAGAAAGATCAGATCTGAAGGAAACAAGAAGAGGAGCATCTAGAATAGAAAAAGCAAGAACTAAGAGATTTCATTGCCAAAATATCTTCGACTTGTCCCATTGCACCCACTACTAAATCAAAAGGATCCTCAAGCTTACTAACATAAACCAGGAGCTATGTGGAAAGGAATATTAAGAAAAGAATGGCATGGATCACAAATGTTTGGGAAACTTCGAAAAACCTTTCTTCTTTTGGATCAAGGGCACATGCCTTCCATGAGTATTTGCAAGACGACCTAAAAAATGAAGAATTTTTTACCTTGATGTTGTACTACCCTTTGGAAACAGAGTTTCCAACATGACAGAACTAAGGAGAAGAGAGGAGGATATGCCCTCCCCAAGCCGGATAAAACAATTGAACGTGTGCTGGAAAGAAAAGATAAAAAACTTAAATAATATTGTTCAAGCACGCAACCAAGCTATATCAAAGAGGGGAGAATTGCTCAATAGGATGACGGAGATAGACTTAGCCGGGATTATTAATGAAGTACAAGACCCCAAACTAATTCTCAACTCGATATTCGTCACAAAGCAACAGTTTTAAGAACAAGTTGAGATTTTCAAAGGGTTTTCAGTTGAAAATTTCTATGGTATACTTGAATATGATGAGGACGACATAGGAAATTGGCTAGTGGACTACTCCGTGAAAAATCAAGTCATTGAAGAAGCATTGCATGGCATTTCCCTTGATTTGAGAGACTTGGAGGGCAAGTTGTTCAACATCAAAATCAGGCATGAAATCAATGTGGCACCAATGAAAAGTTATATTGAAGAATGGTTCAAGAAAGCTATCAACAAATTGACTAACGAGGGGCAATAATTAGTTGAGACAGTTCCTGTAACCGTGAATCAAGACAATAAAAGGACACCAACAAGCAAGTGAAGATACTAAAGACCATCATGGTAAGTTTATGTTGATCATGTATTTCTTTCTTTATCAAGTCCTTCATCCAATTACTTCGCTTATTTGAATAGAAAGGTTTAACCGAAGACTGATAACTTCTCTTTTCTTCTTATCGGGTCTTGTTGTTCTTTTACCACCCACCATCTTCCTTATAAAATCTTCATTCTTGTGTATATTTGTTTTATGGTCCATGGTAGCCCCAATCCCAGCCTTTAAGACAAACACATTTTAAATTTATAAGAATATGTAACAGACTATATATTTTTTGGAAATTTCAAGAGAGCTATTTCGGGATCAGTTTAGTATGTGCTTTGTAACTCTTAGTTTTAAGTATAAAGTATTTGAGATTGATCTATCATTATATTTATTTGAGTTTCCCATGTGTCCACTCTATTAAAGTTCTCTTATGCATGCAAATCATCTTCTTTTTATTTGTATGTGATGAGAAATGTTTATTTTAAACTATGATGGATGTGAGAAAATTTTGTTGATTTGCTTTAAATGTGTGAATGTGTGTGGTTCCTAGTCCATTCTTAGGTACTTTCTTTAAAAAAGAAAAACAAAACATTTTTCGTTTATCTTTCTTACAATCTTTATATTTCTTTGATTTCCACGACGGACTTTTGTCAAGTCCCATATTCTGAATATCTAGAATTCCAAGAAAGTCTTAAAGTAAAGGGGAGTACCACCTCTATAAAAACGTAGGGGGATTTACTTCCTCGTGAGGTTATCGTTTCATTCCTAATGAATTCAAACGCCAACATTTTTGGCGACCATACTGGGGAATGAACTGAAATTTGGAACCTGGTCTAGCATTTCTTAAAAATATATGACTTTGTCCCAGGCTGATCAACCCCACTTGGAAATTGGATTGAATAATTAGCGAAGCATCTTACACCAACTATAGAATCTGGTAATAACAACAGTCATGACCCGAGAAGAGTTAGAAAGATCCTGGAAGATATTAGTCCAAGAAGAAGAAAGAGAAATCCTCCGAAGACAGAGAAGATAAGAGCGACAAGACCGAAGAAACCAAAGGCTAGCTAGAGCAACACAAGGACAAGGTGAGGATTGAAACTAGACGAATACAAAGAACCCATTACTAGAATTAAAACTAAGCAACTTTGTATCCTACGAAGAGAGAATCGTATTCCTGGAACCTCTCCGGATATGGAAGAAAGAAACGAGCAACCAAGAGACGAGCATCATGAGGAGAGACAAGGAGGTGGAAGAGATGTTGCAAGAAATCAAGAAAACCCAAGGTTTGAAGATCGACAAAGAATAAGAGATTCCCCTTTGAAATTATAGGTGAGCAACATGATCTTCATGTTCTCCCCAAGGGTACCTTAAAGGAATTTTCTGGAGACGGAGCAATCGATGCAAAGAGACATCTGCACTTATTTCTAGATGTTTGTGATTTTCACCGTGTTGAGTATGACGATGTCATGGTAAGGTTATTTCTGCAAACCCTATTAGGAGGAGTGTATGAATGGTATATGACATTGCCCAGTAGATCAATTCGTTCATTTAATGAGCTCGAAGCCATGTTCATGACTATGTTCACCCCTCCAATTGCTTATCATACCCTTCTCACCGATTTCACCCAGATTGGCTTGAGGAAGAATTAAAGAATACGAGATTTTAATCTCAGGTTCAATAAAACCTTGAGTAAAATTCTAGAAGATAAAAGACCGAATGACTCAGTTGTACTCGGTGATATAAGAATGCAATGCCCCCTAATGTGAAATATGCTATCAGAACATCCCAAATGGATACTTTGGAAGAGGCAATGACTAAAGACACTGAGATGGAAGAAATTATGATTGAAAGAGGTGTTGACCCCAACATCAAACTGGGAAAAGTACAAAGGCAACTGGGAGGATTAAGTATTGATAATCAAGGAGCTTCTAGTTCAAGAAAGAATGAAGAATTCAATCCACAACCAGCCCAAAATCAAATAATTAGAGGAGGATTTTTCAAGGGAACCATACCAAACGTAAAGGTTGACCCTATGGCGGCACAATAAACTAAGCAAAGAATTGAAATTGCGCAAATGAATAGAACAATCAAATTAATGCAAAATGAGATAACCAGACTAAGGAGGGGAGACAATTATGTGGCTAATCCAAGAATGCCATTCCCAGTGCAAAGAAGGAACCCTCCCCAAGAAAACAGAGTGAGGTTTGAAAACATGGATAATCTGCAAAGACCAAGGGTTCCCAGGCAACCTACTCCCAATGCAGTTGTCCTAGATAATGTGTATGATGAGAAAATAGTTGAGAAAGAGAACTATTACTCACATGATGAAAGTCTTGAAAATGTGCAGATGGACGGATGCGAGATGTCCATGTATATATTTGAAGAAGGCGACAATGATCCCAACTTGCAAGAAAATGTCACCCAGATAAGAGGATTTGTAAATAGATCCAAGAATAAGAATGACTCTAAAAAAGAAAACCAAAAAGATAAAGAAAAAACAAATGTGAAAAGGGCAAATGAGAAAGTGACGGATAACATTGGAAGTAAAAGGAAACACCCGACGTCAAACTCCACTTAGATGACATATAATGTCGTAGAGGACTCAAGTAAATTAAGGATAACTCTGCCTTTTATAGAAGTGGTGAAGATTCCCCAACAAAGGGAAAACATTTTGAAATTGTTGGACGATCCATCTAAAAGAGCAGAAGTTGTTATTACCAGTCTGAAACAAAGCCAGAACCAGTCAACTGCCAAGCTGAGAGGTAAAATTCCTCCCTTTTACATTTCAATTGAAAACCATGATGTTGCACTACATAATTGTTTAGTGGACACAGGTGCGACGAATAATATCATGCCATTGGTGGTCATGGAGGCATTGGGCATGAGTTGTACCAAATATTACGAAACTGGTGAAATTATATATGAAATTGATTATAGAAAAGTGTCAGCTTATGGAGAAATCAAGGACTTTTATGCTTGGATCATGGCATCCCCCCATATTATTATCGTTTTCAATATTATTGTGGTAGACCTTCCTCCGGCATATGGAGTTTTGTTGGAAAGAGATTGGACATCCATGATTGGAGGATATATAATGAATGATGGAAGTTGCATGATGTTTCCAGGCAAAGAAGGAGCAATGATTAAGGTGCCTCATGAACCCATGAACCCTTTCTCTTTCAATAAGAAGGATAATGAATTAATGGAAGATTATATAGACGTCGGGATTGGAAACTATGCCATCCTAGACATGGAACATAATGAAATCCTAGAGCAAGTTCAAGATACAGAGAAACAAGAATGTATGTTTCAAGGTTATTGGAGGATGTCATTCGATGGAGCTTGTTCAAACTCTGGGAGTGGAGTTGGAATTGTTCTTATGAGTTCAAATAAGATTGTGCATCCACATGCTATTAGACTCGAATTTGCATGTACTAATAATGAGGCAGAATAGGAAGCCTTGATTCAGCGGATGATTCTTTCACAAGAAATGAAGATAGAACATCTGATTGTGACTGGAGATTTTTAGTTGGTGATTAATCAAGTCACCCAGATGTATAAAATCAAGAAGGAAAGACTTAAGTTATATTTCAAAAGAGTTAACGAATTGATGGAATGTTTCAGTTCTTTCAACATTTATTTCATTCCCGGGGACAAGAATCATAAGGTAGATTCGTTGGCCTTGGTGGCCTCATTGTCAAACCCAGACGATATACAAAGCAAAACATATTTTCAAGTAGAAAGAGAATTTTGACATTTTGTACCCGATAACAAGGAATATTTACAAGTGTTTTAGAATGATGAACAGCTGGAATTTTTTTTGTTGAACGATGATGATTATGAAAGCAATCACATGTTTGTTGTCCCTAAAGATTGTATACAATATAAGTCTCTTTTTACGAAAGATGATCGTGCTAAGAATCTTTTGGAAGAAGTTTCAATTTGAAAAGTGCAAGAAACAAGAAAGGTCAATATTGGAACTAACAGTTCCCCGAAATATGTCAACTTGGGAGTTGATTGCACCACTAAGGAATTTTATCAATATGTTGCATTGTTTAAAGAATACATTGATGTGTTCGCATGGACCTATGATGATTTGAAAGCTAATGATAAAACAATATTCCAACACATCATTCCTTTAATAGAAGAATCAAAACTTGTTAAGGAAAAAATAAGGATGATGAACCCCAAACTAAAACCTCTGGTAAAGATTGAATTGGAGAAATTAAAGAAGGCCGAAATAATTTATCCCATTAGACATTCCAACTGGCTATCAAATCCTGTGATAGTAAGAAATAAGACCAAGGAAATCTAGATGTGTGTTGATTTCAAAGATCTTAACAAAGCAATCATAAAGGATAACTTTCCTTTACCTAATATGGAGTTCCTTCTCCAATAAGTCATTGGATCAGCTTGCATGTCCATGTTGGATGATTTTTCTAGATATAAACAAGTCTTGGTTGCTGAGGAAGACAAAGCAAAGACAACATTCATAACACCTTGGGAGACATATGCATGTGCTAGAATTCCCTTTGGTTTGAATAATTCTGGAGCCACATTCCAGAGGGCCATGGATCATGCATTTAGTGGGTTGATAGGAAAATTCATGGCAGACTATCAAGATGACTTGACAGTGCATTCAGAAACAAGGGGTGATCATATCCATCATTTGAGAAGAGTTTTTGATAGAAGTATATTATATGGTGTCTCTCTAAATCCAAAGAAAGTTTTATTCGTTGTAACTCAAGGAAAACTATTAGGTCATATTGTGTGCAAGGAAGGGATTTATATAGATCCAGAAAGAGTTAAAGCAAAAAATGAACTCAACCCTCTGTCATCCAAGAAAGGAGTTGAATGGTTTTTCAGCAAGATCATTTTTTTGTGAAGGTTTGTTCCTGACTATGCAAGTATTGTAAAGCCGATCAATTTATTGTTGAAAAAGGAGAAGAGGTTTGAATGGACAGTGGATACCCAAGAAGCCTTCAATAATATCAAAAGAGCAATTACCACAGCTACAATCCTCATTAGTCCAGATTTTCAAAGGGATTTCATTATCTATTCGTTCTCCACATAAACAATTATTGCATTTGTTCTTACTCAAAGGAATACCAAGGGTGAAGAACTCCCAATTAGTTTCATGATCAAAACCCTCCATCATTATGAATTGAGATATTTAGAACTGGAAAACAAAGCCTTGGATATTTTAAAAGTTGTGGCACACTTTCGAACGTACATACTAAATTCTCATGTTATTGCCTATGTTCCATCATCACTAGTGAAGATGCTTCTGAATCAACAATTAAGAGAAGGGAAATGGGCTAACTCGCTGGCAAAGATACAAGAATATGATATTGATATTAAACCTTTAAAGGTTGTCAAAGGACAAGGTTTATGCAAGCTCATCGTGAATAGTGATTATGTGGATGGAATGATTTCAATTTCAGTAGGAGAACCATTGGTTGATTCAAAATGGTATATAGACATTGTATTCTACTTGAGGTCTGGGCAGTTTCTTGTCACCATGAACCCTAAGAAGCGAAGAACATTGCAGATGAAGGCAAATCAATATGTATTGATTGTTGATGTATTGTTCAAGAGGAATTATGATTGTATACTACTGATATGCGTTGAAAAAAACCAAGCCCGAGAACTAATAAAAAATTTCCATGAAGGAACATGTGGTGGACACTTTGCACCTACTGCCATTGCCCATAAGATAATAAGAATCAGGTTTTATTGGCCATCAATATTCAGAGACTCATATGCCACAATAAGGAAGTTTGTATCATGCCAACAATTTTCAGGGAAAATGAAGAGATTTGCGATGCCATTACAACCCATAAATGTAGAAAAACCATTCTCACAATGGGGACTTGATGTCGTCGGGCCAATAAATCCAAAGTCGAGCAGGGGACACATGTACATTCTGACCACTATAGATTATTTTACAAAGTGGCAAGAGGCAGTGGCATTAAGAAGGGATGATTCTGAAAGGTTAATCAAGTTCCTCAAAGATAATATTTTGTCAAGATTCGGTGTCCCAAATAAATTTATCACTGATCATGGTTGGATTTTCATCAGGTTGAAGTTTATACAGTTATGTGGAGAATATGGAATTATCATGGGTAGATCATCAAATTATTATCCACAAGGAAATGGTCTTACAGAATCCACAAATAAGATACTCGTTCATATATTAAAGAAAATTATTAATAAGAACCAAAGGAATTGGCATCTGAACTGGCTGATGCGTTGTGGGCAAGAAAAACGACTCCAAAGGACAACACTGGGATGTCCCCATATACATTAATTTATGCGAAAGAAGCGAAAATGCCAACTAGCCTCGAGCTCGATGCCTTGACTGGTGTGGTTAATGCATAAGATACAAAAGACAGCTCACCTATCCAAAGGAGGATCAACCAGTTGTTGAAATTAGAAGAAGAACGAAGAAAATCCATGAATCAAACTTCTCAGAGAAAACAAAATATTAAAAGAATTTTGATCAGAGCACAACTATAAAGAATTTTTAAAAGGGAGAACTAGTGTTACTTTGGAATACGGCGAAGGAGAAACCATCAATGCATACAAAGTTCGAAGCACTCTGGATTGGACCATACATTGTTGAAAAGATCCCGGGTTTTAATTCCTATATTATCCAAGACATGAAGGGTAAAAGATTAATGCTACCTATCAACAGGCAACATCTGAAAGGTTTATTCACCTAAAATTTTCTCATTCTTCTTGTACATAAATTTATTTTTCAGTTTGTATATTCTTACCTTTGACACCATAGCCCAATGGACGGAAGCACCTGGTCATTAAGTTTCTGGATTCTTGACAAACCAAGGGGGTTATCATCCCATAGTCGAATAAAATTGTTGAGATCATTTCCCACTTCCGAAATCCCCCCCCCCCTCTTTCTATTTTCCCAACTTCTTTTTTCCATTTCTTTTTCCTCTTCTATACCTACCCTCACTTCCCCTTTTCTTTTCTCCCTTCTCTTTTCTCTTTCTAGTTACTATACTTAGTCATTTTTCAAAATGGTGGGTTCGCGGGTTGGCGGACTCGTGGATCTTCATCTCCATCCATACTCCCATATCATGAGTCTGATCGACCGTCATATTATTCTATACTTAACCATTTCTGCAGTTGCAGGTTCACAGGTTCAAGATTTCATATTCCAAGTTCTGCGATATCCATTTTGCACCCAAAGATCCACGATCTACATTATGACCGTCAAACTTATCGCGGGTACCGAGCTCCTAAATATTTAATTTCTCCCGTATCCAAGTCCGACCAACCGCTCCCAATGCTTAACTTATTTTCTATCATTCACAATGGTAGGTTGGCAGGTTATCGGGTTGGCAGGTTCACAAAAGTTCCCAAATCCTAATCACTCTTGTCCGTCCCCACCACCTTAGTGTTTTTCCCAATACGCATTTAGTATGGTTTAATGCTAATAACTCATCATGCAGGTTCTATAAAAATCATCATTAATAAGCGAAGGGCTTGAGGATATTTCTCATTAAACCACATTAAAGCACAATTTATTGAAGATTATACTATTGCTATCTCTCTCAAGCGCTCATTACAAATATTATTTGGATTAAAGGAACACTCTCGTCAACTTATGGACGCAACAACTCGACATTAGTTCTGCATTGATACTTTGAATATTTTTAGGCGTGAGGACCATAACTTTCAGTGGTCTAGAGTGTATTCTTACTATTCATCCCCTTCTACTCAGAAGGAAGTGATCTGGACATCCGGAATTGCTCGTGCATGGTGTGTCCCTGAGGTTTTCGACTGTAATGAACTGGTTGTATGGTGCATTGAGAAATACATACCGAGTCAGCGAATTATTCAACTTCAAGACCATTCTGCCATCTCTCTTTCACCTCAAGTGTTATGTGAGATGTTGAAGCTCCCTGAGCCAACACTTGCTTTCAAAAGAGAGGATTGCGAGGATTTTCTGAAAAAGGAATACAACGGCATGGACCTATTGCCTGAGATCTTGGAGAATCCCACAACTATCCCTGAAGACATTACCAGGTTGCAGGTTGACTCGTTCAAAACCCCTTTCGAGAAATTGCTTGGTTGTTCACAAGGGTGCAGGCCAAGAAAGTACCACCAACATTTCCCGTATGATTCTTTATATCTTATATTTTACAGTCAAAGAGCAAGATATTTTCGATTGGGAAAACTGATTTCCATTGAAATCTCCTCCCAATTTTCATAGTACAAACAAAGACAATAAATTATTTATGGCTTCTTATTTGGTGTTTGCAAAAGCATATTGCTGTCATTTTCCAAAATTGTTTATTTTTAAGAGGGTGAACTGTGAACTTGACCCAGTTACCTTCTGGTATCAAGCGTTGTGGAGACACAAAGATTTTTTGCATTTCTATGAATTTTTCAATTATTTTGTCTCGGTTTTTAAAGGATTATTGTTTGGAAAATATACTCTCGGAATATCCGACCAGGCAAGTAAATTCTTGGATAAAAAGGGGACGTTGGAGCAAATGGAAAATCACAATGTTATCAGGATTTTTGGTTTTAAGGAAAATCTCTAATTTCTTCCATGCCATGTATCTGATAAAATGTTTATTACGGAAGTCGCAAGGCTGTATAATTTCTAGCTGCACTTTTTTCATGAGAAACGAAAAAAGTAATTCATACCCTTGCCTTGGAAAATTGGGGACTTTATATTCAAGAATATAAACAAAATCGATGAATTTGCAAACCACTTCCACAATCTTAATCTCAAATATGCTGAAAAGATAAAGGGGTTTGACCCTAACGGAATTTTCGTGGAACATATGCTGGAAGTAGGATTCAACAATTCATTTATTCATATTGTTCTTAGTGAAGAAGAAGACAATAACTTAGGTGCTCCTACTCACAATGTTGGTGACTTGGAGACAATACTTAGTACTAATGAATTTTACAAGCAGAAAGGAAAGGGTCCCAGCAAGAAGAGCACCCAGTCCCTAACTGTCACTCCTAAGACTACCACATCTCGGAGCAATGCTCTAGCAGCCCACCCAACCAGAAAGGTTACCAACACTAGTTCCAGCCACAGAGGAGAACAAAATCCCCCGTTGAGAAAAATCGAGAAGTCGCACAAACTTCCTCTGAGAAAAAAGAGGGAAAATGTTGTGCAAGAGGAAGAAGACCATCTCATAGAAAGTGGCATCAACAACTTCTCCCTTGAAGACATGGAGCTTGAAGCAGATATTGAGAAGATACTTCCCACAATGGATCAACGAGGGAACACAGCCCATCAGAATCCATTATTGGAAATTATTGAGAATGAGACCTTCAATGAGGAAGAGTCATTTGCTTTTCAGAGCATTGTCTTTGACAGGGAATCCAAGAAATTGATTATTGAGAAAGGTGATATAAAGAATAAGAAAGGAAAATCTTGTTCAAAGGTTGATCTAAGAGATATGCGGCCTTCGTAGATTTCTAGAATTCACAGAGCAACTGAGGATGCTTTGGATGACTCCATTGGTGGTCTTGAAGTGGAAAACACTAAGTTGAAAGAAAGGATCAAGGAATTGGAAGACGCCTTAATGCCTCTTCCACTTCTTGCTAGTCCTTTGACAATGGTTGGACCCACCAAAACCGCTACTAAATTAAAAGGATCCTCAAGCTTACTTGCATCAACCAAGAGCTATGTGGAAAGAAATATTAATAAAAGAATGGCATTGATCACAGAGGCTTGGGAAACTTCGAAAAACATTACTTCTTTTGGATTGAGGGCACATACCTTCCACGAGTATTTGCAAGCCGACATAAAAGATGAATAAGGTTTTTACCTTGATGTTGTACTACCCTTTGGAAATAAAGTTTCCAACATGATAGAACTAAGGAGAAGAGAGGAGGATTTTCCCTCCCCAAGCTGGATAAAACAGTTGAACGCGTGCTGGAAAGAAAAGATAAAAAACTTAAATAATATTTTTCAAGCATGCAACCAAGCTATATCAAAGAGAGAAGAATTATTCAAGAGGCTGACAAAGATAGACTTAGCCGAGAGTACCAACGAAGTACAAAACCCCAAACTAATTATGACGTAGCACCCCTACCTCAGCAGGTTCTGCTTGACCTCCCGGTCTTTGGATCTTTCTATTTCCCTTGAGCCGAAGTGGCTCCTCAATTCCCCGCTGGAATCTTCAATTCATATAACCACAGGTCCTTCTAGAAGTCACATCCATGTAAACCGGCGCTAGACGTGGACCTCCCCTCCACATGACCATTGGTGTGACCACAAACTTACCCCAAAGGGCGCATCGGGTTTCGTGACTTCGCGATTCCTGTTGTAGAATTCCCTGACTCCTTCAGATTTCGAAACCCCAAAATGGGCTAACGTCTAACTCCTCCCTTAAATTCTCCTGATGTGACCCTCTTATATAACTTGGGGCCCAAACTCCAAGTGCGTCAAAATTTCGCATATTAGGATTTCGCGACTCTTGCCTCCAAGTCACAACTTCCTCCACACTCTCGAATTCCCGAAATGCCAAAATTCAAAACACAAGATCAACGGCTCTCGTTGATCCAAGTATGATGGTAGTTCTCCCTCCTGAGCTTGTGAATGTTTAAGGACTCTCGCCTTAACTTTTTCGCTGATCTAATAGATCCAACGGCCCACAGAAATCGGTGGTTCTCCCTCTGAGAATTTCAACCGTTCGTTCAGTCTCCTGATAACGCTTTCCAAATTACTTGGTGTCCTTCCTTTTGAACTTGGCTTCTGCGAGGTGACTCCAACCCTCGTTCTTCCTTCGAACTCTTTGAAGTCTCTATCCCTCCTGAGCTTGGTTCTTGCAACAAACTCAAAAATTCTAAGGGATTTATGCACGCACTCCTTGCTTCCTTCACAATAATCTCTGACTATCTGATGTCCCCCCACCTCTGCGCACTCCTTGCGATAGAATTTCTTCAACCACTCCTTGATTGGAAAAGTCTAAGACTTCAACCGGCCTGCGCACACCTTGCACAACTCTATGGTATACTTGCACTTCTGCGGGTATGAGAACAACGGTATCTCTCCTGAGATTTTCTAAGGTAAAAATCAGAATCTTGTCAACGCACTCTTTGCGGACCTTCACTGCACTCCTTGCAGGAATTCTCGGGACAAGAAACAATTGAAACTCATACTCTCCCTCTCACAGACTTCATACATTCAACATGAAATCATACACATAAGCATTGAAATAAATGCACAACATATCATATAAGCAAATTGTAAACATACCATTCAATAGATGCAAACAATATTCATCACAACACCATAAACCTAAATCAAAGCCTTCATATATTAATTCAAGTGCTTTTGTACATGGTCTCTATAGAAACAACTATCTGCTTATACAACTTCTAAAATCTATCTTCTACTCTATTCTCCTATTCTCTTGCTCTACAACTCTAATTCTCCTACTACAATGAGACTAATGTTACAATACAATACATACGTGGGAGATTTCTTGAGTTTTCCCTCCTACGCTCTAAGCTATCTAATCGAAATTAAATCTTACACTTATTTTACATTTATTACATTAAATGGCTACAACCGACAGATGAGAGCGAACGCTCAAGATCTGCGTTACAATCTTCAAACCATAAAAGCAACCATATCCTTTCCAGATATTACATTAATGGTTCCTCTTTTTAAATTCAAAATATCTTCAAAATGTGCGTTGGTGCATATCCAGCTGGCCTCCACTTATGCGTGCTTACGATGTTCCTGCATCATACTCCTCTGGCTAAAAAAGTCATGGACTCATGTTCATGAGTTCCTGCATTGCATGCCCATGTTTCTAAATATTCACTTCACTTTCCCAACTGGCATCCTCAATCGGGTGTCCCTTCCACTTTACCAAATACTCAAGATATGTCTTTCTCTGGGTCTTCTTGCTAACTCTCTGATCAATGATCTTTTCCATCTACGACTTTCCAGCTATAAGCATTTGTTTGACCCACTGAAATTCCTTTTGATCCTCTTCTTCTCCTGCTTCATCTGCTCTGTAAGGATATAGATCTACTACATTGAATATGGGTGATATGCCCACATCATCTAACAATTCTATCTCATAAGCATTTGCCTCAAATTTCTTCAAAATCTTACACAGCCCTATCTTTTTCATTTTCAGCTTATTATATGTCCCCCTTGGGAACCTTTCTTTTCTTAGATGCGCTAAGACTAAATCTCCCACTTTGAATTGAAGTTCTCTTCTGTGTTGATCTGCTCTGCACTTATATTCCTGGTTGGAATTTTGCAATCGCTCTCTAAATTTACTGTGGAGCTCTTGCATTTCTGCTGCAAAATATTCCGCTCCAGCACTTCTGAACTCACTCTGATCTAAGTCTCGCAACTCAGATACTCCTCTCGGCTACATTCCATACATTATCTAGAATGGGCTTTGTCTTGTGCTCATGTTAGGTGAGTCATTATATGCAAATTCTGCTTGTTGTAGAATATGATCCCACTAACTATGGTGTTCAGCTACTAAACTCCTTAATAAGTCTCCCAAGCTTCGATTTACTACCTCGGTCTGTCCATCCGTCTGAGGGTGATATGTTGAGCTAAAAGATAAATCCATTCCTAGCTTCTTCCATAGTGTTCTCCAGAAATGACCAACAAATTTGGTATCCCTGTCTGAAACAATACTCCTGGGTAAACCATGAAGTCGAACAACTTCCTTGAAAAACATATTTGCAATGTGTGTTGCATCACTGGTTTTCTGACATGGAAAAAAATGTGCCATTTTTTAAAATTTGTCGACTACCACGAATATGGAATCACAACCTCTTTATGTCCTCGGCATTCCTAACACAAAATCCATGCTTATTGCGTCCCACGGCCTCTCTGGTACTGGCAATGCTTGATACAATTTGGTATTCTGTCTTTTTCCTTTTGCATACTGACAAACTCTACATTTGTTGACAAACTTCTTCACATCTGTCCTCATTCCTGGCCAATAATATAAGTTGTTCGATTGCAGAAATGTTTTTTCATGGCCGAAATGTCCATCCAATCCCCCACTATGTTTTTCCTTTAAAAGGTTTTCCCTCATGGAACTCTTTGGGATACACAACTGATTTCCTTTGAATAGTAATCCATCCTGTATTAAATATTCAATCCATTGGCTTCTGTCTCTTGGAACAGGATTCTCGCATGCTTCATAAGCATCCTTGAAATCTGAATCATCTATGTACATGTCCTTAAGGCTATCAAAACCTAAGGTCTTCACACGAAACTCCTGCAGAATCAAACATTTCCTGCTCAATGCATCAACAACCTTGTTAGCAGTTATAGAAATGTGCTTTATAACAAAAGTAAAGTTCTACATAAATTCAACCCATTTTGCATGTTTCTGGTTCAATTTTTCCTGTTTGGTAACGAATTGTAAAGCATGGTTATCGCTATACAGAAAGAACTCTTTCGGAACCAAGTAGTGCCTCCATTTCTTCAACGCCTATATGACTGCATAAAATTCTTTATCATACGTGGAATATTTCAACTTGGTCTCGTTAAGCTTCTCACTGAAGTATGCAATTGGTCTCTTGTCTTGACTTAATATTTCTCCAACCACGAATCCACTTGTGTCACATCTCACCTGAATTGTTTTACTAAAATCTGGCAAAACCAGAACTGGTTGTTCAGTTATCTTCTCCTTCAACAACTTGAAACTTTTCTCTGCTTCCTCCATCCAATGAAAATATTTGTTTCTTTTCTTGACTGTGTCCATCATTGGTGCAGAAATTCCACTAAAATTTCTAATGAACTTCCTGTAAAAACTGGCTATTCCATCGAAGCTTTTAACTTCAAATATATTTCTTGGCGACGACCATTCTTTGATTTCTTTTACCTTCTCCAGATCCATATTCAACTCGTTCGAAGAGACTACGAACCCCAAATAAATGAGTTATTTCTTCATGAAAGACGACTTCTTCAGATTTATCAGCAACTTCTCTTGTCGTAACCTCATCATCACTAGAGTTAGATGTCTCAAGTGTTCCTCCTCAGTCTTACTGAAGATGAGTATATCATCAAGATACACAATCACAAATTTCCCAATGAAATCCTTCAAGACTTCGTTCATCAATCTCATGAAAGTACTTGGTGCATTTGTCAAACCAAACAACATGACAAGCCATTCATGCAATCCTTCATTCGTCTTGAATGTTGTCTTCCATTCATCACCTTCCCTCATTCTAATCTCATGATAATCGCTTTTCAAATCAATTTTTGTAAAAAACTTTGCTCCACTCAAGAAATCCATCAAATCATCCATTCTGAGTAAAGGACATCTATACCTGATGATGATTTTGTTTATAGCCCTCGAGTCTGTACACATTCTCCATCCACCATCCTTCTTTGGACTTAACATTGTTGGTACAAAGCATGGACTCAAGCTTTTTCTAATCAACCCTTTGTCCATCAAATTTTGGACTTGCTTCTTAACTTCTTCATTCTCCTACGGTGTCAATCTATACGCTGCTTTGTTTGGTAAACTCGCTCCTGGTATAAGGTCAATGTGATGGCTTCTACTCCTGATGGGCAGCAACGAACAAGGTAAATCGTCCACCACTATATCAACGAAATTATCTAGCAGTTCCTGAATCTCCTCAAGTAGATCATCTACTGAGGTACTGGTCAAAATGACTCTAGGTTTCCTTACCACAACAAACTACATTTCTTCACCCTTCTTGAATCCATCCAGAAGTTCCTTCCCACTCATGAGAAGTATAGTATTGCTTGTCTTTGCCTTCGCCTTCTTGTCTTCAATTGGCAGTGACATATGCGTTCTACCATTCTTCTCTAAGGTATAGGTGTTCTTTCTTCCATCATGGACAACATTTCTATCATATTACCAAGGTCTCCCCAACAAAAAGTGACGAACATCCATGGGAATAACATCACATAAGATCTCATCTTTGTATCCCCCTATCTTAAATTCAACTAAACATTGTTTAATGACTGTTACTTGATGTCCTTTTTGCAACCACGAGACTTTATATGGGCTTGGATGTGCAACTGTCTCCAACTCCAGCTTCTCCACCATCTCTGTGGATACTAAATTATTTATGCTTCCACTGTCCACTATCACCTTGCATACCCTATCCTTGGTCTTGCAAGCAGTTATGAACAAATTGTTCCTCTGGACTGGATTCTCCACTTCTTTCTCTGGCTTCAAGAGAACTTTCCTCATCATTAAGGATCTTCCACCTTTTGCATCTTCTGGCTCAACACTTTTCCTTTGCGCTTCTAAAATGTGAGCTTCGCCTCCTCCATCTCTTTTTCTATCAGGACATTCAAAATATTTGTGTCTAATCTTTCCACATACAAAACACTTTATTTCACCTCCTCTGCCTCTTCCTCTTCCTCTTGCTCGTGGAAAAGTGTTCTTATTGGTATATTGTCTTCCCTTTGAACTTCCTCCCCTTTCTGGGTGATTATGAGGTTTCTTCTCTTCATCATTGGGATTTTGTACCCTGTCTTGGGCAATTGCTTTGCCTCTGCTCTGACTTCTACCTCTTCCCCTTTGACCTTGCTTTCATGCCAATTTCTCTTCTACCTTAAGAGCGATCTGATAAGCATCTTCCACATTCCTAATTGTCACCATGCTCATCTCATCATGAATCTCATATCTCATGCCATTCATGTATCTGGCGACCTTTTCATCGTCACTCTCATGACGACCTGCTCTGATGTTTAGTCGGTAAAACTCTTCAACGTATTCCTTCATTATCATCCCTTTCTGTCTCAAATTTTGCATTCTTCGAAACAGATTAATTTGGCAATCTCTGGGTATGAACTTGGCTTTCATCTTTGCTACCATCCTATCCCAGCTTTTGATTCTTTGCTTGCCTTTGCAACACCTATCAGCCTGCAGTTCATCCCACCACATTGTTGCATGCCCTTTTAGTCTAGTGACAACATGTTTTACTTTCTTATACTCTTCGATGTCTTCATAATCGAAGAATTTATCCAGAGCTCTAAACCAATATAGCAACTCCTCAACGTTTAAGTTGCCTTCATACATCAGGATATCCATTTTTTCTCTGGCCCCTATTCTTGCAACAATTTTGAATAGACGTTCCTCTGCAGCATCTTCGACTGCAACTTCCTCTTCTGCTCTAGCTTCATTCTCGCTTTCAGCTTCACTGACATCTCTAGTATCAAAAGCTCGTCTCTGTGTTGTCTCCATAGCATCCAATCGAGCACTACGTTCTCTCGTTTCCCTTTCCACAGCTGGATCAAGAATCGGTCTTTCTTGACGTCTTCTTGGCGACATTGTTTCAATCTATCCACGCAGAATTCAAATCACAATTGTTCCCTGTCTTCCCTCTATAGAAAACAAAAGTTGTTAGCTAAACTCTGATACCACCTGACGCAACACCCCTACCTCACCAGGTTCTGCTTGACCTCCCAGTCTTTGGATATTTCTATTTCCCTTGAGCCAAAGTGGCTCCTTGATTCCCACCAGGAATCTTCAACTCATATAACCATAGGTCCTTCTAGAATTCACGTCCACATAAACCAGTGTTAGACGTAGACCTCCCCTCCACATGACCACAAACTTACCCCAAAGGGCGCGTCGGGTTTCGCGACTTCGCGATTCCTATTGTAGAATTCCCTGACTCCTTCAGATTATGAAACCTCGAAATGGGCTAACGAGTCTCTAACTCCTCCCTTAAATTCTCCTGATGTGACCCTCTACTATAACCTGGGGCCCAACCTCCAAGTGCGTCGAAATTTTGCGTATCAGGATTTTGCGCCTCTTGACTCCAAGTCAGAACTTCCTCCACACTCTCGAATTCCCGAAATGCCAAAATTCAAAACACGAGATCAATGGCTCTCGTTGATCCAAATCTGACGGTAGTTCTCCCTCCTAAGCTTGCAAATGTTTAAGGACTCTCACCTTAACTTTTTCGTTGATCTACTAGATCCAATGGCCCACGGAAACCCGTGGTTCTCCCTCTGAGAATTTCAACCGTCCGTTCAGTCTCCTGATAACGCTTGCCAAATGACTTGGCATCCCTTCCTCTTGAACTTGGCTTCTGCAAGGTGACTCCAACCCTTGTTCTTCCTTCGAACTCTTCGAAGTCTCTATCCCTCCTGAGCTTGGTTCTTGCAACAAACTCAAAAATTCTAAGGGATTTATGTGCGCACTCCTTGCAACCTTCACGATAATCTATGATTATCTGATGTCCCCCCACCTCTGCACACTCCTTGCGACATAATTTCTTCAACCACTCCTTGGTTGGAAAAGTCTAAGACTTCAACTGGCCTGTGCACACCTTGCATGACTCTATACTATGCTTGCACTTATGCGGGTATGCGAACAACGATATCTCTCCTGAGCTTTTTTGAAGTAAAACTCAGAATCTTGTCAACGCACTCTTTGCGGACCTTCACTGCACTCCTTGCAGGAATTCTCGAGACGAGAAACAATTGAAACTCATACTCTCCCTCTCACAGACTTCATACATTCAACATGAAATCATACACATAAGCATTGAAATAAATGCACAATAGAGCATATAAGCAAACTATAAACATACCATTCAATAGATGCAAATAGTATTCATCACAACACCATGAACCTGAATCAAAGCCTTCATATATTAATTCAAGTGCTTCTGTACATGGTCTCTATAGCAACAACTATCTTCTTATACAACTTCGACAATCTATCTTCTACTATGTTCTCCTATTCTCTTGCTCTACAGCGCCAATTCTCCTACTACAATGAGACTAATGTTACAATACAATACATACGAGGGAGCTTTCTCGAGTTTTCCCTACTACGCTCTAACCATTTAGTCAAAATTAAATTTTACACTTATTTTACATTTATTACATTAAATGGCTACAACTGACAGAGGAGAGCGAACGCTCAAGATCTGCGTTACAATCTTCAAACCATAAATGCAAACATATCCTTTCCAGATATTACATTAATGCTTCCTCTTTTCAAATTCAAAATATCTTCAAAATGTGCGTCGGTGAATATCCAGCTGGCCTCCACTTGCGCGTGCTTACGATGCTCCTGCATCAAATTCTCAACTCGATATTCCTCTGAAAGCAACAATTTGAAGAACAAGTTGAGATTTTTAAAGGGTTTTCAGTTGAAAATTATTATGGTGTACTTGAATATGATGAGGACGACATAGACAATTGGCTAGTGGACTACTCCATGAAAAATCAGGACATTGAAGAAGCATTGCATGGCATTTCCCTTGAATTGAGAGACTTGGAGGGCGATTTGTTCAACATCAAAATCCAGCATGAAATCAATGTGGCACCAATGAAAAGTTATATTGAAGAATGGTTCAAGAAATCTATGGACAATTTGACTAACGAGGGGCAAGAAACAGTTGAGACGGTTCCTGTAACCATTAATGAAGACAATAAAAGGACACCAGCAAGCAAGTAAAGATACGAGAGACTATCATAGTAAGTTGATGTTGATTACATCTTTCTTTCTTTAAGAAGTCCTTCATCTAGTTACTCTGCTTATTTGAATAGAAAGGTTTAACCAAAGATTGATAAATTCTCTTTTCTTCTTACCAGGTCTTGTTGTTCTTTTAACGCCCACCATCTTCCTTCTAAAAGCTTCATTCTTGTGTATATTTTCTTTATGGTCCGCGGGAGCCCCAATCCCAGTCTTTAAGACAAATGCATATTAAATTTCGAAGAATATGTAATAGACTATATATTTTTTAGAAATTTCAACAGAGCTATTTCGGGATCAGTTTCGACTGTGCTTTATAACTCTGAGTTTTGAGTATAAAGTATTTGAGATTGATGTATCATTATATTTATTTGAGTTTCCCATGTGTCCACTCTATTAAAGTTCTCTTATGCATGCATATCATCTTCTTTTTATTTTTATGTGATGAGAAATGGTTATTTTAAACTATGATGGATGTGAGGAAATTTTGATTATTTACTTTAAATGTGTGAATGTGTGCAGTTCCTGGTCCATTCTCAAAAACTTTCTTTAAAAAAGAAAAAAGAAAAAAACATTTTATGTTTATCTTTCTTACAATATTTATATTTCTTTGATTACCATGACGGACTTTTGTCAAGTCCCATATTCTGAATATCTAGAATTCCAAGAAAATCTTAAAGTAAAGAGGAGTACCACCTCTATAAAAACACAAGGGGATTTACATCCTTGTGAGGTTGTTGTTTTGGTCCTAATGGATTCAAGCGTCAACAGGACCTTACATTCTTCATGCTCCCAAGTTTCAACCAAGAGAATAATGCCAATTTCACTCGATATCCAACTGAGTATAGGCCCTTTACTCCATGCAAAACCACAACAATTCCAAAAGGGGATATGCAGTGTCCCGAATTGCTATTTATCATTGTCCTTTTGGTCTCTATCCCTAATAATAGTTTTTTGGTTCCTAATTATTGCCCTTTTTCCTTCCTTTCTAGCTTCCTTTACCTTTTGAACCTCCTTCCTCAATTTAGCTTGATCTTTTGGAATGAGGTCTTCATTTATAAATATTCCAGACCCTTTTAAGCTCGGATTTTTACTAAGTATGTCATATTTATGGGCATTAGAGCTTACCATAACCCGAATCAACCTATCTTTATGTTCAATCATTTTTCCCAACCTTTTTGCTTCTATAAGGCCAATTGTTTCAATTTGTGATTAGTTTTTTAGTTCTTCCTTGATTATTGCTAATGTGTCCTCATCTTTCTGTTTTTTTATACCAAAAATTATGAGGTTCAAGGCTCTTTTGTTGTGCTCATGGTCTAACTCTATGAGCTTATTCATTTCCTCTTTGATAGGTTTGATATCCAATTTGTGTTCCACGCTATTTAGGGCCAAATTGTTAATTATCTTATCTTCTAACGCTTTAATTTTGTCCCTAAGATTGGTGTTTTCATCCACCTCTTCTTCCTTCGTTGATTGTTTTTGTTCTTGGTTTCTTTTTTCTATTTCTTGTAATCTAGCCTCCATATTGTGTAGTTGAGTCTAAAACCCTAGTAGTTTATTGTCCATCTTTCTCTCAATATTGCCTTCGAAGGATCTAAATTTATTATCAAGCATTGCTAGTAACTCACTTCGAAGCATTGCTACTAATTCCCTTTGAAGTTTTGATTCTCTCTCTTCTCTAAATTTTTCTATTGATTCTATATATTTGTGCAAACTATTTAGGGTTACTTTGTTAGGCCTTCCTCTATTAGATATAGGTATGGACGGTGAATTACTCATGTTAAAAAGAAAAATAAATAAATAAGAAACTTGTGCACCTGATTCACAGAAGGGTTTGAATAGTCACTAATAGAGTTACCATAGATCAGATTTATTGCAAACGAGATTCACCGTAAACCCGATAAATATTCATGCAGTAGCACCACAAAGATAATATTCACCGAGATATATTCACTGCAGAGATAATATTCACCGCCGTATGTATTCACCGCAGAGATAATATTCACCAGAGAGATATATTCACCACCATATGTATTCACCGCAAAGATAATATTCACCGTCGTATGTATTCACCGCAAAGATAATATGCATACACTTAAGAATGTAATTATTTTTAAGTTTTATCCTAATACTTTCTTTTTATTTTTAGCATATTAAGAGAGTCATTTAGATTTTTACTCATATAAAGATTTCCTACATAATGTTGGAGATTTGCAACTTCAGGCAACCATTCTCCACAAGTAAGTACAAGAAGACCCATCTACACCATTACAAAAGCCCCAAGAAGAAGTTGAGGACCCAGGAAGAGAAGTCAACCACACATGAATAAAAATAATAAAATTGAAAGACTTGGAAATAAGAAGTTGGCCCCAAAATGGTGCCCAGATCAGTATAAATATAGGACTGGATCATTTCATTTTGACAGTCAAACAACTCCTTCTGCAGTGCACACAAGGAAGTTGCACCTGCAGTTTTGGTAGTTTTGCTATTTTTGGGTTATTGGTTATCTTGGAGAGTGCACCACACTTGTAGAAGCTCTTGCTTGGTTAATCTTGGTCATTTTATTGAGGCACTAGGTCTTGGTGGTGCTAGCCTTGGGGATGATCTTCTTCGTATGGTATTTTGGCTATTGATGGTGATGTACTGGTAATATCTTGGACTTAATTTTTCTAAAGAAAGGTTATTCAGTTTTCTCCCAAGTTTGGGTTTCCTAGGATAAAATCTTGTGTTCTTGTGTCTATTGTGCATGGTTAATATTCCTAGATCTTCTGCTGCATTGTTATAGTTGAGATTTTCAATGTATATTTATTCTATGATAATTGTTGTATGAAAGTGTATCTTGTTATTAATCATAAGCCAATAACTATCAAGAGCTTGGAATTATAAACATCAACATGGTATCAGAGCTAGTCGAAATATTGCCACTGCATAATTACCAGTTACAGTTGTAGTTGTAGTTGCCAGTTACAATTGCAGTTTCCAGTTACAGTTGCAATTTCCAGTTGCGAGTTGTTAGTTGGCAAACCTTGATATTAGAACATAAGCTTGATGGTGCTACAAATTTCAGAGGTATGCACTTATATATGTTTCCAAGTTATATCATTTAGCAAAGTATGAGGGTATTTGCAGGGGATGTACAAGGGACCTTGTCCAAGCAATGACCCAAAGGGATCATTGGATCAAGTGCATTCATAGGAATAGTGCACCCTCCCTAACAATTAAGACTCTAGATTTGCATATCACGTTTGATATTTTTATATTGTTGCATCTTAAATAAATATTGTAAACTAGACAATAGTCTTTAGAGATCTATTACTGCGAAGTACTTTTTTTTTTTAATATATCAAATGTTTTGAATATTGTTAGTACAATTATCATTGTGTAAATGGTCATTGTTTAGTACTAATGATGCACTTATTTACAAGATGAAATTGATCTCTTCTAGGGGATGTCCTTGGTTCTTGTCTTTGTCTCAGGAAGGTTACTATGGAGGTTACAAAACTAGAAAATTGTTTCTCTTGTCTTTTGTTCTTGTTTTGTTCTAGGCAGGTTACCATAGAGGAGTGATTGGTAACAACACTGGAAAAGTGTTGTTCCTGTTTACCATTATTTATTCTTGTTCCTATTTCCTTATCATAAGAATATTGTTCTTGTCTGCTATTTTTTTTTGTTATTACGCTTGTTTCGGGCAGGTCACGGGCGATAGCTCTAAGAGGGAGCTATAGTGACGGCTACAGGAGGAAATATATTAGATGGTATCTAGTTTGAGACATGGATCAGGCTATCCAAATATGGAGTTGTATACATGACAATATACATCCATAAACCGAAGGTGAAGAAGACAAAGTTAGAACCTTCCGAAAAGAAGGATACTTTTGTGGGATACAGAGTGTTCCACATGGAGATTGATGAGGAGGAGCAAGTGGCTCCACTAGTAGTGAGGCAGATGACCCCACCTTGTACCAGTTCAAAGGAAGCTAGAGTTCAAAGGGAGTCAACCCTCGGGATCCAGTAGGGAGGAGAAACCTCCCATGACAGTTCATAGGAGATCAGACTTCAGAGGAAGTCAACATATGCAAAGGGAGCAAATGGCTCTGAAGATTGTATAGACATAGAGGGAGTCAAGATTTAGAGGGAGCATGTAGACTCAGAGTGAGCCTGGTCTCGAATAGAGTCAGTTGGCTCAGAGGGAGAGTCGATCATTCAGAGGGAGNNNCCCCCCCCCCCCCCAGGTTCAAGTGGGAGAGAGACATCTTCCAGGACTGACAGCCATGCTTCGGGATTTGAGGAGGCTTCAAGGAGATGTGAGATATCCTAGGAAAATGCACTAGTTTTAGTAGATCTCTCTACGGTGATAGAGGAAGCAACCAATCAGGAGGACTGGGTATGGATTTTGTCTCAGTCATAGAGGGAGCAACCAGTGGGGCATACCGAACAACATGACTTACTCCAGTCATAGAGGGAGTTGGCCTCAGAGTTCAAGATGGAGGATCCTGGCCAAATGTACTCTTAGGATTAGAGGTGTGATGAGATCAGATGAGATATTCCTCATTCAGGGGATACTAGTGAGATTCGATATGATGGACTACAAGTCCATGATTACACCTATGATGACAAATCCGAAGATGTTGAGTGATTCTGCTTCAGATTCATATTTGGTGGATCCCACGATGTACAGGTAGTAGATTAGATCCTTGATGTACCTGATTAATGCCATGCTACATATTTTCTTTGCAGTGAGCACCCTGAGCCAATGTTTGGTTGAAACCAAGGTTGTTCTAGTGGGTGGCAATGAAGCATGGTACAATTGGATATGATTTGTCTTAGGTGATGAAGTGAGGCTGCAGAGATAAACAGATTCTGATTGAGCAGGGAATGCAGTGGCTATTTTGAGTAGCTCAGGGTGTTGCTTCGGCTTGGAATCAATTATGATTTATGGGATAAGCCGAAAGCAGACTTCTATAACACTCAATACAACAGAGACGAAGTATGTCACAACCAATGTCACAAGTTATGAAGTGGTACAACTTCAGAAGCTTCTTGCAGGACTTCATCCGAGACATGGTACATAAGTGAACAATGAAGCTCTAGTACTTATCCACAGATGAGAAGATTGCAGATATCCTCCTAGAGTGGTCATGCTGATTTGGATGAGGAGGATGATACACAGGATTAGCCATGTTGATTTGGCTAGTGACGAGCGTTGATGTTTCAACATCGGGTAGACATTCTCCCATATTGGTCATTCATGGGGCTATGCTAGTGTTGATATGACCAAGGGAAAATGATTCATTCACTCACGGGGCTCTGTTAGTGGTGAATTTCCCAGGTATATTGATAGCATCAGACAAATGTTCTTCTAGATTGGTCATGCATGGGGATATGCTAGTGATGATATGACCAAGGGAGAATGATTTGTTCACTCACGGGGCTCTGTTAGTGGTGAATGACCTAGATATGTTGTTGTTCTCTAGGTTCGAGCATACATTCTTCCTAGATTGGTCATGCATGGGGCTATGCTAGTGATGATATGACCAAAGGAGAATGATTCACTCATCCACGGGGCTTTGCTAGTGGTGAGTGGGCCGAATAAGCATCATGCAGACATTATACCAAATTGGTCTTGCATGGGGCTATGTTAGTGTTGATATGACCAAGGGTAATGATTCATTCACTCACGGGGCTCTACTAGTGGTGAATGGCCTAGGTGTAGTCCTTCTCCTGTCAAGGAGTGGATGGACTTGAGATGTTATCACATGCATATTCTAGGATGGAATACATGTGTGGAGATGGCACATCAACATGGATCGTGAAGAAAACCTTTCTATGGTAGAAGAAATCCAAGTATGGAGAATATCTTCCTCGTTGAGAGGGAGTGTTGGAGATTTGCAACTTTGGGAAATTATTCTCCACAAGAATGTACAAGAAGACCCATCTACACCATTACAGAAGCCCCAAGAAGAAGTTGAAGACCCAGGAAGAGAAGTCGGCTCCACAAGAAAAATAATAATAAAAATGAAGACCCATAAATAAGAAGTTGGCCCCAGACTGGCGCCCAGATCAATATAAATACATGAATGGCTCATTTCATTTTGATAGTCATAAACCTTTTTCTCCAGTGTGCACAAGGCAGTTGCAGCTGCAGTTTTGGCAGTTTCGTTATTTATGGGTTAATGGTTATCTTGGAGAGTGCACCACACTTGTAGAAGCTCTTGCTTGGTTATTCTTGGTCATTTTATTGAGGCACTAGGTCTTGGTGATGTTGGCCTTGGGAAGGATATTCTCTATATGGTATTTTGGCTATTAATGGTGATGTACTGGTAATATATTGGACTAAATTCTTCTAGAGAAAGGTTATTGGGTTTTCTCCCAAGTTTGGGTTTCCCATGATAAACTCAAGTGTTCTCGTGTCTATTGTGCATGGTTAATATTTCTAGATCTTGTTATTTCCGCTGCATTGTTATAGTTGAGATTTTTAGTGTATAGTTATTCTATGATAATTGTTGTATGAAAGTGAATCATGTTATTAATCATAAGGAAATAACTATCAAGAGCTTAGAATCATAAAACATCAACACATAATTGTCATTATTTTCATAAAATCCATATAACTCCAAAATTTATTACATATTAAAAGATAATGTAGTTTAAATATGTTAAGGTCTCAAATTTTTTGTCATTTTTTCTAACCAATTTGTCTAGAACTCAGTAATTATTAAGAATGCACACTATAGGTGTAATAAGGATTTTTTAGGGTGTTGAATTCATTTTTGCAATAAAAAATACAAATCCAATAACTAAAAATTGCAATTCCAACAATTTTTCTATAATCGAATCCCAATAAAATTACGAAAAAAATATTCAAATCGTAAAATATTTATACGTCTTTTAAAAAAAATTCATTTAAATTTCTACTGATATAAAGATTCACTTATAAATATTTATTATTGAACATCTATTCAAAATTGAGTAAAATATTCGTTGATAGGAAAAATAATTTGTCATAGGGAAACAAATGAAGAGGATATCTTTATGCATTTGAAAACCAGTATTGTCTCCTCTAAAGTATGCTTCAACTTGGACATAGGATGAATTTGATGAATAATATTAACCATCATTGGAGAGAGGAGTGAAGGATGAAAAACTTTTCCAATATTTAAATTTTTATTTTTTGAATAGGATTTTGTTTAGTCTCTACAAAGTTGCAACTTGGAGAAATGGATGCGCTAGGAAACGTCATTTCCATATATTAATATTTGAGGGTGGATGTGGAGATGAAGGGTGATCTTTCCAACTCATCCAAATTTTGGTGTTAGGAAAAGTCATTTCAGTGTTTCTGACTAGTTCCATAGAAATATACATACAGACTTTGCTGGAACAACAAGCATGGGTTCTTGAGAATGTCAGAAACTATGGAACTCTCATTCATGCTATCAATCACAAAGTACTGGAGTTTAAGATCTATATGCATTTGGCTACATTATTTGGGTAATAGAGATGAGCCATTGTAACATAAATGCAAATCGAGGTGCTGGGAATTGAGATTTCAACAGGTACAACCCAATGGATTGAGATCAATGAGGGGGGGAGGTGTTCTTGAATGGTGGCATGTTACAATAACTAGTGGTAGATCATATAAGATTACCTCATTAATGGAATTCGAGGTCAGAGCTTTAATGAGTCTGGAAGACGAGGTGTTATGGAGGCAAACTGGCCTCTTTGTCTCGGACGAGGAGTTAAGAAACATGACTCACATTGTTAGGGGTGGGTCAAATGATGTGGTTATTACCAAGGACAAAATTTGTGATGGTATTGTTCCAGTCCTTGGAATGAGTGTTGGGGTGAAGCTCAAGGAAAATGAGGTAATCCGTCCTAATGGCTTACGATATAGCGTCTTGGGGGAGATAGGATATTGGTCAACCGGGTGGTTGTGTTGTAGTACATGGTTTCAAGACTGGAAGTGAACCCTATCATTCTACTTTTTCATTGCAGGCGAAGACAGGAGGTGAACCTTCTATCGTAGTTGAGAAAGGAGCCTTAGAAGGTGACACTCATGGTGTAGTGAAGACGAATTGTGAAACTACACAAGGTAACCCCGATGACCATTATGTGATTCAAAGGGCTAGTCAGTGGGATTGGAAATTCAAGAAGCCTTGGAAACCAAAGAAGGGTAGGCACAAAATGGTACTCGGAGTGGACGTAGTTCTGGAGGAATCATGAAATCTGGATATGTGTGCATTAGTTGGAAGGTTTACTTATAGAGCGATGAGTAGTCAGGGTATTACTAGTTAGGTGGCGAACACATGGTCTCCATTGCTTGGGTATGCCCCAGAGACTGTGATTCTAACCAGGGGGTGGTATTGTTTCATTTTCAAAACACCAGAAGACTCTATGAAAGTCTTACATGACACCTGGGTATTAAATGGAGGTAGTCTCATGTTGAAAATATGGAGGGTTGGTTTCGATCCCGTGTCAGAGTATTTCCAGCACATACACATTTGGGTGCTCTTCCCTAGCTTGCCGATTTAGTTTTGGAACGAGGGTGCTCTTGCTTCCATAGGGAATGAATTGAGACATTTTTTGTTGTTGAAGATTCTGTTTGCAAGGGACCTGATAGGAGAATGAAGAAAATATTCGTTGAACATTACGTTCACAATGGGTTATTGGAAGCACTTGATATTGAGTGGAGAGGAAAGATTTACGGTAAAAAAATCAACTATTTGAGCCTTTTGTTCCGTTGTACTTTTTGCAGAAAGACTGACACTTGTGTAAAGACTATCAAGGGATAGTCTTGGATGAAGAATCAGAGTCGTCAATGCTCAGGAAGACAACTTACAGTGATTCTTCGATTGAGGATCCTTCTTGGAGTGGGGAAGATACTTCATCAGAGGAGGAAGTAATGGAAATTGTTGTGATTGACTCTGATTTAGGTAAGCTAAAACACCTTTCCCCCTCCTTTTTCTCCACTCTGTCTGCCTTTGAGATTGTTCATTTAAATATTTCTATGGCTTCTCCCAAAGTGGATATTTTTGCAAATACAACTCCTAAGAGCCCTATCGGGGAGTTGGAGAGGGAGGGTGACAATATTGATCTTCTTGGTTGCATGTTATTGGGTGTCTCTGACCAGTCTATTAATAATCCTTAGGACGATATTGGAGATTTGGGGGTTCTCCCTGTTGTGGATGGGTTGGGCAGTGAGACGTCAAGGGGAGGGTTGGAGTTGGAATCTAGAGAGAGCTCCCTAGGGGCATTAATGGAGACCATGGTTCCATCATACCGAGACATAGTTATAAAGAAGCCCCTAAATGTTTATGAAGGGCGCTTAGAGGTCGTCTTTGGGAAGGAAGTAAAGTCTTCTAGGGAAGATGGGTCTGAGATTATATGCCCAAGTAGAGAATCGAAGAAGGATCTCTAGATGGGTGGTCCGGGGATAGATTTTTCACCCATAAAGATAATAAGTGTCTGTAGAAAATTTTTGGACAAGAGAGGGAACTCGGACAAACAAAACAGTAATATCACTCATCACAAGGCTCTTAGAGGACTCAAAGCCCTAACTAGGGCTAAATAATGAAAATCCCATCTCTAAAATTAAGGGGATTTGGAGGGGCTATGAAATTTGCCTCCCTCCGAAGATTATTGTCCTGTATTTTGCGAGATATTCTATTTTTGCAAAAAACCATGGTGGAAGAAGTGAAAGTAAGGGCCTTAGTGTCAAAATTATTGCCTAGTTGGTATTGGTGTGCCATAGACTCTGTGGGTATGTTTGGGGGCTAATGTGTGTCTTGGAACCCTGCCAGGGTTGTTCTTTCTCCCTTTGTAATATGTGCAATTATTCTCCTTGAAGGAACTCTTCTTGAAGGCAACCGGGCGGTCTCCTTATTAAATTGTTATGGCCCTTGCACATATAGAAAATCTTTTTGGGATAGTGTGGTCAATAGTGGCTTATTAGCCACAAAAAACCTTATCCTTGTAGGTGACCTAAACTTTACAGTGTTTGCTAGTGAAGTGTGGGGCTCCAAAGAAAGATTAGACCCTATGGCCGAGTTTTTTAAAGGAATATTTCAAGACTATAGACTGGTTGATATTGTTCCTATTGATTATGTTCCTACATGGCACAACAGAAGAGGAGGATCATAGGTCATAGTTAAAATACTGGTTAGAGTGTTTATGTCGGAAGATATTGTCGCTTCGGTATGGAGATACAGATCCTAGGTTGCTTGTCCTTACATATCTGATCATGCTCCGGTTGTGTTGCAGTTTGATGATGATCAACGACAGATAACATATCCTTTCAAACTAAATCCTATATGGCTGGAAGATAAGGGTTTTAGTGATTTAGTTTATTCAGTGTGGAAGTCATCAGATTTTGATTTAAAACTTTCAATGATGAGAATATTAGTATGGAAACCGAAATCTCTAAAACACAAATTGATTGGATGGGAGAAAGTCCAAAAGAAGTTGAGACTCCTTGAGTTAGAATCTATAGAGGATGACTTAGAGAAGTCATATAAGTCTAAATCCAGTGGGAGGGCATTGATGGATGTTGACATCTATATCAAAGAGCTGGAAGATAAAATGCAGAAGTATCTGTTAGCCAAAGAAGAAACATGGAGACAAAAGAGCAGGGCCATTAATCATTTTTGTCAGGAAGACATTGAGACTGAAGCTGTGAGACACTTCAAATCTTTCTACATTGATTATGGGTAGAACACCATTGTTGATCAGGTGAATGCAGTGCAATATTATCCTAGCTTTTTCTTTGAGAGAGATGTTCAGGAGCTTGAGAAACACAATTTTGTAGAAAAAATTAAACTTGTACTGAAGAGTTTTTCCAAGGACAAGAGCCTTGGACCGGATGGTTGGACGGTGGAATTATTTCTCTTGTTCTTTGATTTTAATGGGAATGATGTTCTAGAAGTAGTGGAGGAGTCAAGGAGATCTAAATCGATGGTAAGTTCTTTAAACTCGACTTTTATAACTCTTATTCCTAAGGTGGACAAGCCTTCTAGCTTTAGGGACTTCATACCTATTTCCCTTTGCAATCTTACATATAAAATCATTGCAAATATCATATCGATTAGATTGAACCGTATCTATCTAAGTATTTATCATTGGAGCAGTTTGGTTTCTTAAAGGGAAGGTAGATTTTGGATGCGGTAGGAGTAGCACAAGAATGTTTACACAACATTAAATCAAAAAAAATGAAAGCCTTGGTCTTAAAACTTGATCTCTAGAAGGCTTATGATTGTCTTAATTGGGATTTCCTCTGGATGGCCTTACTAAAGACTGGTATTGGACTAATGCTAACTAATTGGATCATGAGCTGTGTAAATACAACATCATTTGTAATCCTAGTTAATGGGAGGCCTACCTCATTTTTCAAAAGTGGTCGTGGGCTAAGACAAGGTTGCCCTTTATCACCTTTACTTTTTATATTGGTTATGGAGTGTCTCAATTTAATGCTCAAGCATGCGCAAGGAGATGGCAAAATATTTGGGGTTAAGACCTCAAGACTCCTTAAGATCATTCTCTTATTATTTGTGGATGATGTCTTGATCATAACCAAAGCACTGGTTTCTGACTAGGAGGAGATAGAATCCATTATGTCCTTATTTTGTAGAGCGTTGGGTCTAGTTATAAATCCCCTCAAAGCTTCCTTACATTATTCTGGTCTTGAGGACTATGAACTGGAATTTTACAAGGCTATTTTTCCCTTCACATTTGTTGACTTGGACGCAGGTTTTCGTTACCTTGGATTTTACCTCAAGCTTGGAAATTATCGTGTAGAGAACTGGAGATGGATTTTACAAAAAAATAAAAGACAGATCGGGCTTTGGTTTCATCGATGGTTGTCTTTCGGTGGGAGGTACGTTCTTTTCAAAGTGGTTTTAGAGAGTTTATCGGTGTTCTAGTTGGCAGTTGCAAATATTCCTAATTCTATTCTATCCAAGATTAAACAATTGATGTTTAGATTTTGTGGTCGAGCTGTGGGGTTTTTGAGCGAGTTCATCTTTGTAAATGGGAGGATATTGCAAAGCGAAAAGATTATGGTAGTTGGGGTTTTAAGCACCTGATTTGGTTCAGTAGAGCGATGTATGCCAACACTCTTTGGCGTTGTCTGATGAAGGATGGATTATGGCATAGGATGATAATGTACAAGTGTATTTCTTCCTTCTCGGTGGTGTCTTGGCTCAGAAGACCCTCTGTGAGTTCTCACAAAGTCTCCAACACATGGAGATGTCTACTCAAATCTTTTCATGTGGCGACACATTGGATTGCTTGGAAGCCATAATCTGGCATGACCATTCGACTTGGAGAAGACTTGATTCCTGGGTTGGGTAAGAGGTATTATATATCTCCCAGTCTCATAGATTCTCTCAGGATGAGAGGCTGCCACTTTATTTATCAAATGACAGACTTGGGCAAGCAAGGTGTTGTCATGGCACATTGGAAATCAACAATGGAGATGGGCTTCGTTGGTTACGAGGCAACAAAATGATATCGTTTTTGTAGAGCCCTAGATCATGCAAGTATTTTTTGTCAGATTCTCCGGATGAGTGTTGGGTATGTGTTATATTCTTTGCACGAGTAGTACATGGTTTAGGTGTTATATTCTTTGCACAAGTAGTACGTATTCTTTGAAACGTGTCATGTATTTAGCTGGTTTTTCGGCACATGGTTTTTGCCGATGGTTTTCTATTTCCGGTTAAGGAATTAGGGTTTTGGACTAATCCAGGTCATTGGGTTAGGGTTTTGGATGTCACTGACTCCTATATGTATATTGTATTGTAAACAATGTAACACCATGAATGAATATAGAATATGTTGGTTTTCCCAGTTTGGGTTTCCAGGGGAAAAATCTATGTGTAATGTTTGTATTTGCCATTGTATCTTTTCAGTTATTTTCTGAATATCTATTTGCAGTAGATATTATACAAGGTTAGGATTTACATTTGGTATCAGAGATTTATTGGCTTCAGGGGGACGCCTTTGTGGTCAAGGGTTTGGCTCGGGACTGTGATAAGCCTTGTTATAGTGGGAGATATGTGGTATTGTTTTTCAGGTGAAAAGAAATGGCAAGCAATTCGAAGATGGAGATCAAGAAGTTTAATGGGAAAAGCTTTGAGCTGTGGAAGCTCAATATGGAAGATCTTTTGGTGGACAGAGATCAGTGGATCATGATAGATCCAGGTATTGCACCTACAAGAACTTCTGCAGATGACTGGAAAAAGATGGATCGGAAAGCAAAGAGCACAATCCCACTGTGTCTCTCCGATTCAGTATTACTGAATGTGTCAGAGGAAGCTACAGCCAAGGATTTATGGGAAAAGTTGGGGAAGTTGTATCAGTCTAAGTCCCTGGTAAATACACTATTCTTAAGAAATAAGTTGTATAACTTGAGGATGAGAGATGGAGACTTTGTGGCAGAGCATTTGAATGCCTTCAATACTGTGGTAAGTCAGTTAGTATATGTTGAGATTAAAATTTTAGATGAAGATAATGTATCAGTTTGTTGTGTTCTTTACCAAACTCGTGGGATAGTTTGGTTGTGGCCATAGGTAGTAATACAACTTCTTTGAAGTTTGAAGAAGTGGTCTCATCCTTGTTGTCAGAGGAGATGAGACGAAAGAATATGGAAGGACATAACACAGACACATTATTTGCAAGAGGACGTTCCTAAGAAAGAAATAGATCTAATTTATCAAGTGGGAGATCTAAGTCTAAGGGTAGATCTAAATCTCCCGAAAAGTTTGTAAGGGTATGTTGGAGGTGTGGAAAAGAAGGGCACTACAAGAAGCAATGTAGATCCAAAGTTGAGAAAAAGAAGGGATCTGAAGAATCTTCTTCTACATAAGAAAAGACCTCCAAGGAAGAAGGAGGGGATGTGT
>ML836436.1:0-13305 GCA_009831015.1 Picea engelmannii | reverse complement strand
CCTCTCTCGCCTGATGCTGATGAAGAATACCCTTCTTGTTAAGGGGGAGTGTTGAAATAATGTAACTGCGAAGAGCATTCTTATTATTATTTTATTATTGGATTAAATCCCCATTGTGGATTAATCATGTCATTATTATTATTTATGTTATTGGATTAATCCCCATTGAGGATTAATCATGTCGGTAATTGTATAAGGACCAAATCCCCTTTTGCGGATTGGTCATTGGACAATTACAAAGGACAGAATAAGAAGTCGGCCCCAACAGTTATAATGGAAGATCCAGAATTAATTAAAGGTGGGTTTACCCACCCAAAGTGAGAGGTCGGCCCTGCCAGTTGTGACCTTTCACACGTGCCAGACTGATATAAATAAGAGGCTAGCGCCTCACTTCATACACACAACTCACTTGCTCATTCTCTTATGAGGCAAGCTGCAATTACCAGTTGGAGAGAGGAGAAGAAGAGTGGCGCATCTCTTGGGAGGACTATCTGTATTGGTTTGAGTTATCTCTTGAACATTGTATAAGCTATTTATGATAAGGAATCTTTTGCTGGGCATTCTTCCCCTAGAGGGTTTCCCAGGATAAATGCTGTGTCTCTTGTGAATGTGTATTTCTCAGTGATCCTGTTCTTATTATGCTCTTATCTAATGAAATGCAAAGAACTATAATAATGGCATAAACATTAACATGGAGAACACAGTGATTCCTTCTGCAGCTAAACTCGGTGCTTAGACCCCCTTCATACAGCTCTTTCTATCACCCTCAAGTGACTACGGGCTGTGACCCTGTGCCTATCTTCAAAGGTGCTTTCGGCACTTCGTGCCTCGCGGCTGGGAGGAGGTTGTTCCTCATGCTTCAAGGTTACGATAGACGAAATGACAACATAGCCTAATCACGTGCCACGCGTCCCTCTGGATGGACGACTGAGATCTTCCGGCGATACGGTGGGCCCGAGTCCTGAATGCTTTCAATGCTTTGCTTCTCGCAGCTATGAAGGAGCTGCTTCTTGTGCTTCAAAGTCGTGATGGGCGAAAAGGCGAGGAGCCTAATCGCGCACCACGTGTCCCTGCGGAATGGACGACTGAGTTGCTTTCGACGCTTCAGGACCTGCCTTGCCACGCGATAAACGTTAGCGCCCCTTCTCCAGGCCTGCTCCTTTATGACCAGGCGCCAAAACTGTGGGCCCGACTCTGGGTTCTTTCGGTACTTCGGGGTTCGGGGTTTCGAGATGTGAAATGACGAGGAGCCCTTACCCTTTGAAATCCCGAATGTCGAAATGCTGACGTGACTAGATCTTGCGCCACGCATCCTTTGGATCGGACGGCTGAGATGACGTCGACGACTTTACTATGAAAATCCCGAAGAGCCCCACCCGTGGCTCAGATCTTGCACCACGTGTCTTTCTGATCAATGGTCCCGATCCTCTCGGCAATACTGTGGGCTTGGGTCCAGGATGCCTTCAGCACTTCCTGTCTCAGGGATCCTAGTTGCAAAGAAAAGCGCTTCAAGGTCGCGATGGGCAAAGTGGCAACATAACCTAATCGCGCGCCATGCGTCCCTCTGGATGGACGGTCCTGATCATTTGATGAATGTAATATAAGCGCTCTCCATCGCACTAATCGTGGCGCAACTCTGTTAACTGCGATTTCTCGTCAACCGTCGATCTGCTTCGCTAAATGATCCTTGCCGTTGAAATCAGACTGCTCACTCGCTTGATTTTAAACTCGAAATGAACTTCTCCTGTGGGCTGCACTCGGCGCTTAGGCTGCGGCCTTGGACTAGAATGCATTTGATGGGTTTTCACACCCCATTTCTTTGCATTCTACATCAAGGGTCTGAAATCAGGAAAAAACACCCCGCTTGCAAGAATTGGTGCTAACATTAGGCTCCATGGGGGATAGAGTCGTCCCTGTGATGCTCTAAGAACTCATTTTGCAGCTTTAGTGCCTTCTGTTGGGCTATGGAGTCATTTACTAAGCCAGAAAATAAAAATGAAAATAAACAAAGAACCAAAAGGACAATATTTTCAAACAAAGGAGCATTCTAAGGCTCAAACAAAACAGTTCTTCAGAAAATGCCCATTTACTGGGCTGTTGAAAACCTCTTCACCCTCCAAATCCTGCAACCTGTACGTGTTGTTTGAGAAAACCTCAGAGATTTTGAAGGGCCCGATCCATAGGGCGTCAAACTTGCTATGTTTGCCCTTATCCTGTATGGGTGCATCCCACTTAAGCACCAAATCCCCGATCTCAAACTCCTTCTTCTTGACCTTCCTGTCAAAATCCAGTTTGACCTTCTGCTGATGGTCATGAATTCTATCCATTACCTGCTCTTTGGTCTACTGGACTTCCACCAGTTGATGAACTCTTCTGATCATGTCATCAAGCTCTTCTTGATAATCCTGGAAGAACTTTGCTATAGGAATGGCTAGCTGAGAAGGGAAAACAACTTCTGCTCCATAAACTAATTGGAAAGGGGAGATGCCTATAGATCTCTTTTTGGTCACTCGATCGGCCCATAGAGCGAATTTCGACTTTGAATCCCAGGCCTTTTTGTTGTCCTCCAATAGTCTTTTGATGATCCTTATTAGGCTTTTGTTGGAGGACTTTGCTAAACCATTTCCCTGGGGATAGTATGGGGTGGAGTGAATCAGTTTGATCCCGAAATGCTCACAAAACTTGGCTAACGGCTCAGCCCTGAAAGAGGCTGCGTTATCAGTAACAATCTTTCTTGGGCAGCCGAATCTTGTGATGAGGTCTTCCAGGAACCCAATGATTACCTTGTGGGAAGCACTCCTGGTGGGGATAGCTTCAATTCACTTAGTAAAGAAATCTGTAGTAGTCAGGATCGATTTGTGATACCCACTGGAAGCAGGGTGGATTTCTCCAATAAAATCTAGGCCCCATTGCTGGAACGGTCCCGAAACAACCACAGGCTTTAAAGGCAAAGACTTGAGCTGTTGTTTTCTGCAAATCTTTGACATTTGATACAGGCTCTAACCTTTTTGCAGATGTCAGTGAATAAGGTGGGCCAGTAGTATCCAGCCCTGAGGATTTTGTAGGCTGTGGCTTTCCAGAAATGATTCCCTCCACATTGGCTATCGTGAAATTCAACCGTGATCCTATCAGCCTCTTGTGGATTCATACATTTCAAAAGCACCCGCAAGGGATCTTTCCAATATAAAACTTGATCGACAAGGCAGTATCTAACTGCTTTGAGCTTCAGAGCTCTTGCCTTGTTTCTTTGCAGACCATCTGGAGGCCGCAACTCCTGCAGAAAATATATAACATCCTTATACCAGGGACATCGAGCCAATGGGGGTTCTGCTTGAGGGTCTATATCAGACAGTTGATCCTGCTAATTTTCCGAGCATTCATTCATGAAACCTACTCCCAAAGCTTTACAATTTGCTTCAGCCAACAACTTAGCTAAACCTTGACCTTTGATTAATTTGGTAGGCCTTATTTCTAAGTCAAACTCGAGGATCTTGGCTATCCACTTACTCCTCCTCCCGTCTATGTCAGGCTGAATAAGAATGTCTTTAATAGCGACTGAGGGGACATAGGCAATGATTTTTGACTGCAGGACATAGGTTCTAAAGGCCTTGAGAGCCTTTACCAGGGCATAGGCCTTCTTATCCATAATGTCGTACCTGACTTCGGCTTCCCTCAGAACTTTGCTAAAATAGGCAATAGGCTACTCTAGCCCGGCCTCGTTTGTCTGTAATAAAACAGCAACCACTGTGTCAGGTGAGGTAAAGGAGAAAATAAGGAAATCCTATGAGTAATCGAGACTGATAAGCACAGGAGCTTCAGTCAAGGCCTTCTTTATTTGCTCAAAGGAACTTCGCGATTCCAAAGTCCACCTCACTTCATTTCCTTTCCTCAACATGGCTGTTATAAGTCTTACCCCTTCAGCAAAGTTAGAAACAAATCTCCTTAGAAAATCAATCTTACCAAGGAAAGATTGAACCTCCTTCCTGGATCTTGGGATTGATAAGGCCTGTATTGCCTCAACTCTGCTAGGATCGATCTTGACTCCTTCGGCTGATACTATGTGACCCAGTAACTTTCCCTCCTTCATGGCGAACAGAGATTTCTTGGGATTCAATGAAATGCCAAAACTCCTGCATTTCAGAAAAACCTTCTTGATATGACAACAGTGTTCTTTATCAGTTTTGGAAAAGACTGTTATGTCATCTAGGTAGATGACCACAAACTAATCCCTTTCCCCAATGAAGGCTATGTCCATGGCACATTGAAACGTTGCCCCTGCATTCATCAATCCAAAAGGCATTTTAGCATACATGAATGTGCCCCATGGAGTGGTAAATGTCGTCTTTTCCCTATCCTCGGGCAGAACAGAGATTTGATTGTAGCCAGAGAAGCCATCGATCATGGAAATCCTGGATGCTCCTGTTACCCTCTGCAATATATGTTCCATTTTTGGTAAGGGGTAATTGTCTTTTCGTGAGCTCCTGTTCAGGTTTCTAAAATCTACACAGAGTCTGATTTCTCCATTCTTCTTCCTTACTGGGACCAAGTTGGCCACCCACTCTGAATATCTCAGTGGCACAATGATCTGGGCCTGTAGTAGCTTCTTCACTTCCCTCTCCATGATAGGCAGCAGCATGGGATTGATCTGTCTTAGCTTCTGCCTAAATGGCTTTGCCTCCTTTTTCAACGGGATTTTATGCTCAATGACAAAAGTGTCATGTTTTGAGATCTTCATAGGTCTAGCAAAAACATCAGAAAACTCCCTCAATAGTTCAGCGTATTCAGCCCTCTGCTCCTTTGTCAGACTTCTGGACAATTTGACAAACTTGGGTTCATTCTCAGTGCCAATGTTGCACTGAGTTGTATTAGCGTCATCCTCTGAGATTTCCCCTTTTAATGCCACATCATTTCTATCAAAAATCCTTTCCAAAGGAACCAGTCCCCTTGGAATATGATTGTTGGACAGTTGCACAATGCTACGCTCTGCAATCTTATTCAAAAAATTACCCCCATCAAGCTTTTCTTCAGAGGCAGAGTCTTGGTCAATATGTATTTCTGAAAATTCTTCGACAGTCTCTAATAATATTTTGATCTCAAGATCATCCTCGAACACCTTCCAATGTTTGACATTGTCAGGTATAGAGGACTTGTATTTTACTTCCACGTCGTATCTACATTTGGGTGGCAAGGGCACTTTGAAATTGCTTGTTGATGTAGCCAAGGAATCTGCCACTGTGTTCTTCTCTCTCGGGACGAAAGAAATGTTAAATGCTGAGAAGAAACTATCAATTAGGTCCCATACCTCATTTCTGTAACTCATGAGTCAAGGATGCTTGGCTTGATAAGCATTTCTGATCTGCTGGACTATCAATTCTGCATCTCTGAACACTGCTACCTCCTGAATTCCCATTTCTTTTGCAGCCCTTAAACCTAGAACAAGAGCTTCATATTCTGCCACATTATTAGTTGCTTCAAATTCAAGCTTGTATGATAGAGATATGGCTTCCTGACAAGGCGACACAAAGACCACTCTAGCGCCAACGCCTTCGCTAGAAGAAGCTCCGTCGAAAAACATTTTCCATATGGAGGTGTTTGGAGGAGGTGTCCCATAATCAAATAAGGGTTGCTTTCTGATTTGTAAAGGGGCTTCAGGAGCATCAGAGATCTGCAATAAGCTAGACCCCAAATCAGTGTCAAGTGCAAAGATGGGATGATTGGTGGGGTTTGCTTCATCACTGACAATATAGGCTAGTTGGGCTTCTCTGTATAACCTCCTGTGTTCCCCTCCAAAGACTGGGATAGTAGCATATGTGAGATCCATCTGTAATGTTCCTCCAAGATTTTTAATCCAAGATCTAGACAACAGCATGCCAAACTTGGGGGGAACATCAGCTACCACAATGTCCATGACCACACTCTTCATTGGCAGCTGAAATAAAGAGACCACCAAATCTTTGATGACTCCAAGACATTGCACCCTCCTTGAATCAAAAGAGTGCAAATCATAATAAGCCTTTGTCACTTCCAGTCCCAATTCTTCCATGACTATTTTGGGCATAAGGTTGTGGGAAGCCCCTGAATCCATGAGGCAATTATGCAACACTTTATCATGTATGTTTAGGGAGGTGTAGAAGGGAGGGGATGAGTCATCTCTATCTTCTACCATGGGACCTAGGATGACTGCTAGCTTTTCATCTTGGAGGTTTATTGAGTCCGTGGAAGGCTGGGGGGGTCAGATTGTAGCAACTTGGAGAGGGACCTTTTGAAATCTTCATTTTTCACTAGTTTGAGAGGGGTACAGGAATTCTGATCTTCTGAATCTCATGCTCAAAACTAAAAGAGGAGAGAGGCTTAGGAGGTTCCCTTACCTCTGAGGCAGGTTCCTTGGCTGGTGGCGAAGCATTCTGAGCTTTCTTTTCTTTAGTAGTGGTTGTTGCAGCTTTAGTAGGCCTTTCCGCTCTGAGGGGCTGATCCTGGCTATCAAAATTTCCTTCTTTCTTTTTTGACCTGAGATTGTATCTGTTAGGGGTGTTGCTGGCCTTTCCCCCTTTACTCAACTTGTTGATTTGAGTGTTGATAAGGGATTCTTCATATGCAGATTGAGTCAAATGAGGAAACGGGGAAGTGTCCTCGATGCAGTGGATTTCAGGGTCGAGTTCATCCACCTCCTCCCCTTCCTCATGAGCAACTATGCTGTTTTGGAGAGGGGTCTGAATCCTCTGATCATCTCTGTCTCTACTCCTTTGTTCCTTTGGCAAAGTCTGTGGCATATTGTTACCAGGCCTCTTGAAACCTCTGTTATCAGTATTCTGGGGGTTTCTATACGTGGGATTCCCCTCTAACTCCCACTTCTCCATCCTAGCCGAGAGAGATTTTAGCACTTTAGTTACCTCATCCATTTGAGGAGGAAGGGGAGAAGAATAGGATGAGGAGGCTTTAGCTCTCCTCCTGGGCATGTCTCTGTCAGCCTTACTCTTGAGCCGGTCAACAGCTAATATATTAGACTCTACTTCTACGGTCGCGTCCTGTATGTGTGCTAGAGTGGCTGCTCTCCTTTCCCTCAACAGAAGGCAAAAATCGGGATCAAAAGCACTAGCATAAGTGATCTTCGCAGAGGCTTCTGAGGGCTTAATATCAGCGGGGATTTTATGATACATCTTATTGAATCTCTTAGAGAAGTCAGAGACAGACTCTCCTTTTCTCTTCAAGGACCCGAACTCTGTCATGTAATACATGAAGTCTATTTTGTCTCCCCATTGTCTCAGAAAGGCGCTATCCAAAGCCTCAATCCCATCTATAGATCCAGGAGGTAGGGATCTAAACCATTTCCTAGCTTCGCCTTCAAGGCTATGGACAAAAATTCTCATCCATACATCTACATGCATGATAACGTGATCATCTGTGAAGCTGTAAAAGGCTTCAAGGTGTTCTTCTGCAGCTATGTCCCCTTCACCTGTGATCTTGGGTAGTTGCTTAAGGTATCCATCTGCTGGAAGGGCATTAAGAGGCTGTGGTAACACAAGGGGAGCATACCTAGCAGCTATAATGGCCTCCATTCTGGACATGGGGGGATTAACTCCCGCCATGGGAATATTAGGTGGAGGGGAACTTGGAGGAGAAGGGGTTCGAAAAGGGGATACTGGGAAGGAGCTTCCAAGAAACAATGGGGGATTTAGGGAGAAGGCTAACGGGCTTGAGTCCATAGATGCTTCTCTCTGTGCAGAAGTGGCAACAGTAACAAGAGGAGGAGTGGTAAAGCTAGGAGTGGGGAAGTCTCCTGTGGTCCTGGGTCTACGCCAAGGTACAGCTTCAGGGGAAAGGGGAGTGACAAGGATTTCTCCCTCCAATCCTAGACCGGGAGGGGAAAACACAGTAGGAACACTCCCGAAATTCAGGAAACGGGAAACTTCAGAAAAAGGTCTGCTAGGAAACTGAGGAGAAAATGGAGTTTCTACAGAAGGAGATGGCGGATTACCTGGTTCGGCGGTGGAAGCTTCTCCTTTAGAGGCCTTTCCTTTTCTGAAAATCACCTCTGGATCAGCTACGGGTGTAGATAGAGGCAGTTGTGGATGGGACCGTGTATGTCTGCCTCTGGAAGCCACAACTAAAACAGCGGGTTCGCTCCAGTGGAGTCATCACAATGGAGTCGCCAGGTGCACAGTAGCAATCTTCAAAGGCTCTGATGCCTGATGCACCTTCATATTCAGAGGCTCAATGTCATTCAATCCCGGGGAAAATTTTCAACTTCGTCCCCGGCAATGGCACCAGAAATGTTAGTGTTGGAAGTCACTCCTGGATTGCAGCAGGAGCAGAGCCCGACGCCCATCAGTTTATGTCACGAATTTTTTTAAAGGGGTGATCAAATGGATAGAGACTCAAGAAGATATCGCTCTAACTCAGAAAACCGGGCTTGGTATGTAGAAAAACAAAGGAGGTCTTGATCTAACTTCAGTCAGCGAGTCAATTATAAAATGAGCAGATGGAAGACTTAGTGAGATGAGTGAGCAAGACTACTTCGGGCATCAGGCCTTTCAGCAGCTTGAGGAAGAAAAAATCAGAATACAAGATCCTCTTGGTTCAGAGCTTCAGGGAACTGAAGGGGTGACTTGACTGGATCCTCCAATTCCAAGTCATTCAGCGATGAGAAAATACAAGAACTGATTAGAAACAATGCAACCATTACAGTGATCCAACCTACATCATCCTATAACAGCGCAACTCGACTGGATCCTCCAATTCATAAGGAAAGAAGTCTCAAGTGCCAATACATAACCAGAGCAACCAGTGCTTCGTTAAAACTTTACAATCGGGAGCCTAGCTCAACCATCGATACCAATCAAAATAAAAAAACTGAGTACATATACTCAGAAAAATTCGCACAACAGAGGTGTGCTAGACTTTCAAGATGGGGCGTCTCTTCAATCAAATCTGGCCTACACTCCTCTGTCATATGCCATCTTAACTCTGCATGGCTCATGCTAAGGGGTAGTTGAGCCCTTAAATGCCGAATTAGCGTGCACAGACTTCCCTGGTGAGTCGAGGACATCCACAGGGCTTCTGTGGGAAAACCAGTACAGAGGACCATCTCGGGCAGACTTCCTGCTGGGGCATCCATACCTCGCAATTAATGATGGAGGCAAGGTTTCAACCACCCTCTCTCTTCTTCGTTCACTCCGAGAAGGTATCGGGATTGAGATCAAGTTGAACTGGCACCTGGAGAACACGGTAATTCCTTCTACAGCTAAACCCGGCGCTTTGTCCCCCTTCGTACAGCTCTTTCTATCGCCCTCAAGTGACTACAGGCTGTGACCCTGTGCCTATCTTCAAAGGCGCTTTCGACACTTCGTGCCTCGCGGCTGGGAGGAGGTTGTTCCTCATGCTTCAAGGTTACGATAGGCGAAACGACGACAAAGCCTAATCATGTGCCACGCGTCCCTCTGGATGGACGACTGAGATCTTCCAGCGATACTGTGGGCCCGAGTCCTGAATGCTTTCGGCACTTCACATCTCGCAGCTATGAAGGAGATGCTTCTTGTGCTTCAAAGTCACGATGGGCGAAAAGGCGAGGAGCCTAATCGCGCACCACGTGTCCCTGCAGAATGGACCACTGAGATGCTTTCGGTGCTTCGGGACCTGCCTTGCCACGTGATAAACGTTAGCGCCCCTTCTCCAGGCCTGCTCCTTTGTGACCAGGTGCCAAAACCGTGGGCCCGACTCTGGGTGCTTTCGGCACTTCGGGGTTCGGGGTTTCGAGATGTGAAATGACGAGGAGCCCTTACCCTTTGAAATCCCGAATGCCGAAATGCCGATGTGACTAGATCTTGCGCCACGCGTCCTTTGGATCGGACGACTGAGATGACGTCGGTGGCTTTACTATGAAAATCTCAAAGGGCCCCACCCATGGCTCAGATCTTGCACCGCGTGTCTTTCTGATCAATGGTCCCGATCCTCTCGGCAATACTGTGGGCCCGGGTCTAGGACACCTTCGACACTTCCTGTCTCGGGGATCCCAATTGCAAAGAAAAGCGCTTCAAGGTCGCGATGGGCGAAGTGGCGACATAGCCTAATCGCGCGCCATGCGTCCCTCTGGATGGACGGTCCTGATCATTTGATGAATGTAATATAAGTGCTCTCCATCGCGCTAATCGTGGCGCAACACTGTTAACTGCGATTTCCTGCCGACCGTCGATCTGCTTCGCTAAATGATCCTTGCCGTTGAAATCAGACTGCTCGCTCGCTTGATTTTAAACCCGAAATGAACTTCTCCTGTGGGATGCACTCGGCGCTTAGGCTGCGGCCTTGGACTAGAATGCATTTGATGGGTTTTCACACCCCATTTCTTCGCATTCTACATCAAGGGTTTGAAATCAGGAAAAAACACCCCGCTTGCAAGAATTGGTGCTAACAAAATGGTGATTAAAGGCATTAATTGAATGATGTGTTGATTTATTGCATTGAATGTCACATTGTTTCATCGTTTATTGAAGAAGTGACATAATTTCATTGCTATTTATAAACATTGACTTTGTCAATATTTATCATCAATTGCTTATATGTTTATCAGATAGTCATTGATTTATATGAAGTACTAACCCATTGATCTAGCTTGCATATATCAGTTTGTTGTTCCTTTGTCTCAGGCAGGTATATCTTTTGGGGGGTTTTACTTTATTATTGGTTGTTTATCCAGAACTATCTGATCGGTGGTGACTTATGAGAGGGGGGGGGGATTATACTTGTCTATTAATCCTTTTGCCTTCTCAAAACCCCAGGTCACCGGGGACATCTCCCCTTGGCCTCACCTCCCTAAAGAGAAAGAACCATCCCATTGTGGTGACATTGCGTGGCATTGGTTCCTGTTATGCCAGTTTGACCTTCAAACATCAACCCTTTTATTCTTGCTACAAACTGCGCGATAACAGGTCCAAACACCTTGCTATGTTTGTCAATGATCTTTTGAATCTCTGGGGCATAGTGAACCTTTCCCTTCTTGTCCACACGTGCCGAAATATTACACTTTGCAGCATATACAATCTCCTCTCTTCTAAAAATGGCCTCCATACGTTTTGTTGTAACTACTCTGGTTGTGTTTCTAGACATGCCCCTGAGAAGTACCTTTCTCCCACTCTCCTCTGAGAAATACATCTCCATAGTCTTGTAGTTGGTGGTGATAGGTTCCAACGTACTAAGCCTTTGAACTCCAAGGATGATGTTTGTATCAAGGAGGTCCATCACATAGAAGTCTTGTGGGATGGGTCCCACGGCTCTTTGCATGTTCTGGATGTGGCCGAAATCCTCATCCTCCTCATTATCGGATGTCACCTCAATGTAATGAGTTTGCCACGGCCCATACACTTGTGGGATGGGTCCCACGGCTCTTTGCATGTGTAGCATAGTTGATTTCTCCTCAGTTCTCTTCTAGTGTTCTCGTTCATCCTACCTCTTCCCCTGTCAAGCCCCCTTGGGTCTCTTCCTCCTGGATTCATTGAAGGTATTTAGTCTCTTCCTCCTGTGTTTAGAGGCAGTCTAGGCACAAATTTAGATTTTGTTGCTGGACCTAGATCTCTCGTCCTCCATATAGCATCCTGCAAGTTGGTAGGCTTGAAAGCCTTAACCCAACCCTTTAAGGGTTCCATCAAACCCTCTGTGAAAAACATCATGAGTCTAAACTGTGACATGTCCCGTACCATAACCGCTAGCCTCTGGTGATCCTGTCTGCCTGAGTTGGGTGAGTTCCTTGAAATGAAGCTCTGGATCCCCTTGGTCAATTCTGTCAATGAGCCTCTGTGTAAACTCTTTGTATGCCACTCTCTGATTGTGGCCAAGTGTAGTTAACCCATTGTACCACTAGTCATGAGCTTTTCCCTCCAAGTACATGGTGGCAAACTTGATGGCATCCATCTCCCTCATAGGGTTAAGTTGCAGGTAAGTGTCTACTTTTTGTACCCACGCTTGTGCAGTCATCTTGGCCGAACCATCAAAGTAGGGAATCTCCATCTTTCCCGCCCTGCACTCTAACTCATAGTTGTTCTTGTGGTACGGCCTTTGAGTTTTCCCTCTAAATTTAAGTCCACAATACTGATCCAGGGTGATTTGTCTTTGGAATGGTAGGCTTAGTGAGTTGTACTCTCTGACATACTGATCAAAGTTGTCATCAAATTTGTCTTGGTAGCTTGGCTGTGGCTTCTCCTCCAACAACGAAGGAAGATAGGTCCTATGGGTGGTCCTGCTGTGTGTCTATCCCTGTGGTGCACTTCCATGACTTTGTCCCTCAGTGTGATAGTGGGGAATGTGCTTCGGTTGAGGTCTATACCCTCCCTGAGATCCACTAGTCTCTCTATTGTTATATGTTTCAGGACCCTTACCTCCATGAGTCATCTGCATCAAAAGATTTGATATCATCTCTTGGCTGTCACCTACCTTTTTCAAGGTCTCTGATATTTTGGCATGTCCCCTACGTGTTTCCTCCTGGCTCTCCTGCAAGTGATGAACCAGGTCATTCTGTGATACTTCTATGGAGCATTGTAAGTCCCTAGCAATCCCTGCTATCATATGTGGCTAACTGTCCTCACCTAACCCTTCCATTTCGGCCTTTGCCTCACCTGTCTGTTTCCTTCTTCTGCCCATATAAATGCCACTGAACTTCTGCATGCGCTAATCCTCACAGGATGAGAGGATCAGAGCTTTGATACCACTATAATGTTCCCAAGCCAATTTTTTTGCTTGGAACATTAACTGACCACTGATTTGCTTGTTTTTGTATGTTTATTTGTAGGTTGGCCTCTTAAGTTTCGGCCTTAGGGTTTATTGTTGTCCTGACTCCTAATACACACTTGCAAACGTGAGCAAAGTCTAGCTCACTTAGTGTGTCCTTGGAGGCACAATGCTTAGGTTCACGGTCCACACTATCACCTTGACTGGAACCTCTTCCTTCTAGGCTTACTCCTAGGGAAGCCAAGTGGGTTAGACCCTAGTTACTAGATGCGATTTAACTTTGAAGTTCTAGGAGTTGGTTTTAATTTGTTAAAGGTTAAGGGGAGAACTAACCTATGATGCTAAGGCAGCAAATACAAAGTGCAAGATTTTCAATGACCAACAAACCCTTCCCTAAGTCAACTAAGACTAGTGCCTAAAGGTTGGGCAAGGGGTCAACTAAGTTTGGGGGAGTTTAATTACAATAAGGATTACAAGTAAAATGAAGTTACAATTATCCACAACCAAGATACAAATATTCACAATAATGAAAGAGAGATATTACAACAATTACACAAGATACAAATAAACAAGATTACCAATGCTTAAATG
>ML836434.1:33506-44052 GCA_009831015.1 Picea engelmannii | reverse complement strand
GTATTGTTTGAATATATAATGCCTCCTAAAATTACTGCATTAGCTCAGGGGGAGCATGTCTCTTCTTTGACATTGATGTCAAAGGGGGAGAAAAGAATTTGGGTGCTTTAGTTGCCATCAATGCCAAAGGGGGAGATTGTTGGCAAATGTTTAACAGGTAGCGTATGCTTGTCATTGATAGAAAGTACAACAGTGAAGATGGAAAGATCAGAGTGTGCATCGATGGACAAACAGGAAGAACGTAAGCTCAGGAGGAATTAGCGCAGAGTCAAATGCAGTGCGTAGTTGTGCACCAGGGATGAGGTTAACTCATGACTAAATCTCAAGGGAGATAGCGTACTTAGGATCACAGGAGGATCAAAGGTCGAGGCCTTTGACACTTAGAAATTCTTCCAAGTAAGAAGGATATGTAAGATTGGAGGATAAGCATCGGTGATCATTGGATCCCATCCCGAATTCCCGATGTCCGTTAGATCTCAATGTAGACAAGAGGAGTGCACAAATATCAAGGATAGATCTCGGGCGTTAGATCTGAGCATAGGGTCCGACCACCGATGGATCGAGGAGAACCTGCACGTTTTTTAAAGTGAAAGGAGTAGAGGGCTCACAAAATCCTGAAAGAAGGAGGACCGTCCATATTCAGGCAGGACACGTGGGGATAGATCGTCAGTTCACTGACTGGAGAGTCAAAGGAACGATGTTCCCTAACCTCTCAAAATCGTGATATCTAAAATCGCGATCTAATCTTAGTCGTCAAATTAAGGTTGAATCTGGACTATTGATTCCAGTCCATGTCGGAGTTTCAGGGATCGAGAGTTGGAGATGTCAAGTAATATCATCCACAGAAATCTCGATTTTGCGATATGCAAAATCGAGACTTCATCACAGTCGTTGAATCAAGATCAGATATGGACCATTGATCCAACTCCATATCGGAGTTTCGCGAATCGCAACATGGAGAGGGAAAAGAAACAATGCAACAAGAATTGCGAAATCACGATTTAATCGTAGCCATTGAATCAAGGTCTGATATGGACCGTTGATCTCAGTACATTTTGGATTTTCGCAGATTGAGAGTTGAAGAGGTCAAAGAATAATAACCACAGGATATTGCGATTTAATCGCAGCCGTCAGATCAAGATGGGATCTGGACCGTCGATCTGACTCATGTCAGCATACCACGTCAGCTAGGAACACGTGGCACAACCAGGTAATGACAAGTGTCAGACTGATTCAACATTTCAGGCACATGTAAGTCACGAATTAGAGTGTCACGTGGCAGTATTCAACACATGTCAATCCATGTGTGATGTCAGCAGAGTTACACCACTTCAATGTTTCGATAATTGGGAGATGGATAGATGTCGGAGGACAAGGAGGGGCTAAAGGGAACGAGCCTTGGCGCACGGTCAGGTGGAGAACAGACGACAGGTGGGGAGGAGAACGATACAAAAGGTGACATGACACGAATGGGGCCCTCCCTCGATACCCCACCATTTTGTACCCCCCCCCATATTAAAGGCAGAAAGGAAAGGGGGTCTGGAATAGCTTGAGCATCGTTGATCTAGGTGATTTAATCCTGGCCGCTCAAGAGATGCACGCCCAATTTCGGACCCCCCCCTTCCACTTAAAGATAGAATGGCAGGGAGGCTCCGGAATCCAATCCCGACCATAGATCTGGGAGCACAAATTCTGGCCGTCTAGATTTGCTCACTTCATATCCAATGATGCAGATGAATTTGAACAAGATCGGAGGGATACTGATGCACGACGCAGTGAAACTACCAAAAACCATTGATGACGTCTGCTAGAGAAATCGAAGAGACCTCTGTGTGATCACCAGAGGAGATGAAGAGTCTCCAAGATTCGTCCAGTGAAGGAAGAATATTATTAGAAGGGATTGATAGATGGATGGGCATTGAGGTCTGTAACTGAAACAGATAAGGTGAGCTCGACTTTCACAGAGAAGACGAAGAGTCTCAACTACCAGAGAGAAAAAGGAATCTCGACATAACACCTAGTGATGATAGACACAAGGGTGGAAGTGCCAGAGAAGTTGAAGAGTCATGATGATGATCACGCAGAGCACTTGAGATGTGGAGGAGATTGGCGTTGTATGAGCATGCAGAGAAATGGAGAATATTGCATGCACAAGATGCACAGAAGCGATATATACATGATACAGAGAAGAGTTGTGGTTGCGGTTGTTGTTGGAGTTTGTTGTGCTTGTTGTTGGTGAAGGTGATTCATGTGTGAAGAAGGAGGAGAGTGAGGCAACTGAATTAGACAGAAGAGGAATTGTGCAGTGAATGGACATGGCGCACAGAGAATAAAAAGAAGAAGAACAGACAATGCAAGTGATGTGTACAGAAAGGCAATGAGGCAGACAGAGCAACGAAATGCAGCAGAACAATGATGAGTCGGGTAAGCCATTGTTGAACATCATATCACTGTAATAAGTTTCAGTAGCAAAAATTTATATTTCAAGGTGGTTGGGAGGTGCTAGGGAGGACTAGTGTCCTCAAAGGTTCAAGTGGGTGCTTGAACACAGGAGTTGGTGCTTCCTTCTAGTTGGTGCTAGAGAAACGAGGGAGTTGGTGTTTCCTTCTAGTTTGTGCTAGAGAAACGAGGGAGTTGGTGCTTCCGTCTAGTTGGTTCTAGAGAAACCAGGGAGTTGGTGCTTCCTTCTAGTGGGTGCTGGAAAAAACAGAGAGTTGGTGCTCTCAGCAAGTTGCAGCTTGGAAAACTTAGGTTGTAGCCTCATTATGAGTTGGTGCTCATATGTATGATAATGTAAATAATGTAACTATTAGTTATCATATAAAGAAAAAGAGGTTTTTACCCTGTATGGGTTTCCTTGGGAAATTTTTGTGATTGTGTTTCTCATATATGTGAATGATGCTGAAAGTGCCATTATTTATTTCCCTGCATTATTGTGAACATCATTCAGTGTTTCTACAAAGAGTTTAAAAGAAGTATAATTGTTTAATCATGGTAACAACTGATTCACCCCCCCCTCTCAGTTGTCCAACAGTGACTGCATTGTGGCATTGTGAAATTTGTTGGAGAAATCATTGAGCTCACAGTTGTTCCTTCTATTGATGGAAGGTACCTTGAGGAGCCCAAGTGAGTGGGAAATCGGTTGGATATGCTGGTTGGAAGCCCAAGCAGACATAAAAAGGTGAAAAGCTTGTAGAATAATGTGTTTCCTTTTTGTATCTATGCTGGAGAATGTGAAAGTAATTGTCCCATTGCTTGTTGCGCCCAAAGTGAGTTCGGAGAGCATGGACCAAGACTATGTTGACAACCTATGTTTTGCCATCTGTTTGAGGATGGAATGCAGTAGAAAACTTGAGGTGTCACCCCAATAGCGCCCATATTGTCTTGCAAAATGTACTGAGGAAGTGAGAATCTCTTTCTGAGATGATACAGCTTGGGAGGCCAAAATGGTGCCAGACATGGTGGAAGTAGATTTCTACTATTTGGGTTGTTGTAGTAGTCTTTGTGCATGGGATAAAAAGTGTCATTTTGCTAAAGTGGCATACCACTACCCAGATTGCATCATGTTTCTTTTGGGTTGCTAGAAGACCACTCAGGAAGTTCATTTGGATTGACTCCCAAGGTCGAAAAGGAAGTGGTAGTGGTTGATAGAACCCATGCTTCCGGTTGGATGGCTTGGATTGTGAGCATAAGGCACAAGCTTTGATAAAAAATTTAACATGAGGATGAATGGAAGGCCACTGAAAATGGCATTACATATGTTGGGTGGTCTTTGTGGTCCCGAAGTGGCCCCCATAGGCTGAAGAATGTGCCTCCATAATGAGAAAGAGGCAGTCTTCTGATTGTGGAATGCATAGCAAATTCAACTTATATAGCCACCCATCCTGAATAGTGTAGTCTAGGAAGGGGGTCTGATTGATCAATGTGGGGCTTTGAAAAGCTTCCCAAATCTCTCGAAAGTCGGTGTTAGTAGCATATTGATATTTCCATGTGTCATAAATAGCAAAACATACTTTTAGAATGGAAATAAATCGAGTGGAAGGTAGACTTAGCAAATCATCTATTTTATTAGAAGTGTCTTTCTTATATCTGATGACTAAGTGAAATTGTTGAATGTTGGAGGCCCGTTTAAGGTAACTTTGTTCTTGAATCCTCGATGGAGAGTTGATATGGAGAATGGTTTCTTTACCCAAAGGGTGGGTAAAGAAACCAACAAAGGGTGGTAGTCGGTATGGAGAATGGTTTCTTTACCCAACAAATAATGACTCCATTTTTTGAGTGCTTGCACTAGACTAAAACATTCCTTGTCATAGGTACTATATTTTTTCTTTGCCTCAAACAGGGTTTCAGAGTGGTAAGAAACAGGGTGTCATCCTTGTTTAAGTATGGAACCAATAGCATATTTTGAGGCATCAGACTCAATCTCAAAGGGTTGGGAGAGGTCTAGCAGATGTAAAACAGGGGATGAGCAAAGGGCATCTTTGAGATGAGAAAAGTGATTAGTTTCTTCTTTGGTCAAGATGAATGTAGAAGAAGTATTTGAGAGCTGATGAAAAAGTCAAGCAAGATTTGAAAAAGAGGGAATGAACTTACGATATAAATTGATGCCACCCAAAAATCGTTTCAACTCCTTAGCTGAAGAAGGTAGAGGACATTGTTTCAATGCTTGCATGTGGGTTGGATCTGGTTGAATACCCTTTGAGATTACCACAAAGGCGAGATAGGGAACTGAAGTCTGACCAAAATATGACTTCTTCTCTTTGACTTGTAACTTGTGTTCTGGAGAACTTGTCAGACATGTTGCATGTGAGTGTCCCATGTCTGACTGAAGATGAGAATGGCATATAAGTAGATGACCACAAATCGACCCAAATGTTCTCTGAATATGTCATTGATGATCCTCATGAAAGTGGTTGGGGTGTTGGTGAGACCGAAAGGCATGAATTTCCACTCAAAAAGACCAAATTTGGTCTTGAACGTTGTTTTCCAAACATCATCTAGGGTCATTCGAACTTGATTGTATATGACTGTCAAATCCAATTTCGGAAACTACTTATCTCCTTGGAGGGTGTCGAGTAGTTCCTCAATCCGGGGAAGGGGGTAACATTTTTCTATTGCGGCTTTGTTCAAGGCTCGGTAATTAGTGACAAGGCGCATTTCTGAGGTATCTCGTTTAGGGATGACAAAGGGGACAGAAACAAATGGAGAAGTTGAAGGTTGGATGTGGCGAGAGTTGTTGAGGTCGTTCAACTGTATTTCCATTCCCTCTGTTTCTGTTGGGGCCAATTAGTAAGTAGGGTCGTTAGGTAAGGAAGATACGGGTATGAGATGAATGGAATGGTCAATGTGGTGGGAGGGGGTAAGTCCCTCCGGAGGTTGAAATACCTCTGTGAACTCGTGGAGGAGGGGAGTCATAGTTTTAGGAGCAGGGTGTGTGGCATTGTTTGGTGTTATTAGGCACACCAAATAGAGAGAGACACATTGCTTTAAGTGTACATGTGGGATTTGTTCTTTGGTAGAAGGGGGTTTGGGTTTTTCTCTAGTTAAGATATAAGTGTGTCCTTCTTTGGTAATTTTGGACTGGCAGGATTTGGCTATATAGATAGCATTTATTTGGGTTTGGTATGGGATACGGAGCAGCAAATCCGCACAATCCAAGGGGGAGACATCACAGAGGACAATATCTTTGAATTGGCCTATGGCGAAAGTGATGAGACAACGCTTGGAAACTAGGAGGCGAGGGCCATCCTTCTGGAATCATCCGAGTTGATAGGGTTGCGGATGTGGAGCACTCACAATATTAAGTTGGTTGAAAAAGGCTTGAGACAATAAATTTTTCTGGCTTCCATTGTCCATAATCAGTAAATCCAACGCATTTTTTATTTGGCAGTTATGGGTGAAGAGGGTTCGGTTGGATGCGTTCGAATCTTCCTACGTCATTAGAATCAATGAGGGCTCTACTTCTGTTGGATTTTTCAGAGGAACTTATTCGATATATTCTACTTGGGAAGGCACAATGAGCTCAACGAGTAGAGTTTTGCTGGTTTTTAGATTTTGGAGGATTTGACAATCTGATGAATTGTGTGAAGTAGTTTTGTGGACTAAGCACCATGGTGTCCTTGTCTTTGTATTGGATGTGGGGTTTTGAGTCCGAGGAGGTGGAAAGCAGGCTGAGGGATGGGAATTGGATGGTTGAGAGGCATTCGGTTGGTGTAAGGGAGGGACTGAGGAATACAACCTCTAAGAGTGACTTTCCTTTCTATAGCCAAAGATATATGAAACGTTTTATCTAAAGTTGGATTCTCAAACAGCTCTACTTCTCGACGGAATTGAATTAATAAACCAGCCACAAATTTTAATATCAGTACCTCTTCTGGATATGGAACATGAAGTAAGAGGCACATCTTGCAGAATAATTCTATGTAGCCTTTCACTCCTTGTGAAGGCAGTTGTCTAAGTTGGTGCCATTTGATCCATAAGGATTTCACATACCCAGGTGGGTAGAAGCGATTTCTCAAAGCTTCGAAAAGTTGAGCCCAGGCTTTAACTGTTTTCGAAGTAGAGGATTCTTGAGCATCGCCAATCTCTATCACAAATGTAGTCTTCTCTTACTCTTTATCCAACCAAGTTTGTGCCATTCCTTCTAATTGCAAGGCGACAATCTGGAGTTTTCTTTCCTCGGTAAGGCCTAGAAATGTATTGAAATAGGTGGATAGGCTACGGATTCAAGAATCCACCATTTCACCATTGGTTTGCCCAACAAATTTGAGTAGTTGTATTCGTGTGCCCAACTGGAAGGGATCTGGATTGTTTTGTTGTTGCATTTTGAGCAACTCATTGAGGACGGAGGCAAGATCTTGGACGGGATTTGATGTGCTGGAATCTGAATCGAATGCCAAAGGATCTTTGCATGGAGGCATTGTGAGGCCATTTTAAGGGAAAATGCACCCCTGTGTTGAAATGTTTAACACAGGACTCTGTTTTGATAACAGAGGACTCAAAACCCTGAAGCAACGTAACTTGAACTAGTCTAGAGGGAGAGATATGTATTGTTTTAGATATGTGGAACTCCTCTCTATGGAAATGGATATGTGGGTGGACTTGGGGATTATGGGATTTGTGGATATTCTTGCATAAAAAATGGAAACCCTGGAATGGGCAAACTCTCGATTATTTCATGAAAACCCCAAAAAACATTGGCTCAATATTGAAGATCGGAAGATTTTCAATGGATCTTGAGGGTATTCTACCAATTGATCTACCCAATAAGGCGATATACCAGAGAAGGTGACCACGCAATCCATAGATCATGTTGTAACCAAAAACTCTCTTCACGGGCAAAAATCTAAACAGGTGTGCACCATTAGTTTGGGTGACCAAGAAAATGGGGATCCAAACCGGGGTGACCCGAGAGTGGCCAAGAGGTTTTGGAGATCTCAGAGTGACCTCCAGGAATTAGTGGAAGAATCCTAGTGCATCCATGGAAGAGGTCACACTCACTTCATTTACACAAAGAAGAAACCAACAAGGGTGCAAACCCTAGTTGGTGCGCCCTCCCTTCTGCCACAAAAAACTCGAAGGAAAAGATTTTATCCCTGAGAGAGTGGCTAGATAATGAGATAAGACTGCTCTCAGAGGTGGAAGAATGGAAAACAGAGGCACCATGAGTCAACCATGAAGGAAGGAACACTCGTTATTCTTCAGAAAACCCTAAAAATGAAATTGTCATGAATGTAAAATGAAAACTCAGAAAAGAAAACAACCAAGATACATACCTTCAGAAGAAAAGGTAAGAATGATTTATTTTAGTCCCGGTTAACCTTCTATACCAAGGGATCCATTTATTTTACATATATTTAATTGATCATCAAAAGGTGAAGAAGTGTTGTACCTATGTGATTGACTTGTGCACCCTAGGTTGGCGTTCCCCTAGGTTTCCTCCTTGGCCAATGTGCACCTCCACATCTCATAGATCTATATGGATATCATAGGAAACACTTATGTATTTTCAATTCTTATTTATCGTATGAAAAAATATATGGGTTGATAGTTATCCTTCACTTTTATTTATATTTGAAGATGCAGATAGCTTCATTTTCAAAATATATGTCTTCATGTTAGGAAACTGGTGCATTTCTTGCAACAAATAGGGATCCTAGTTCATATTGATATGATTACAATGCATTTATATCTTTTTTGTCAATACAAACCATGAGATGATGTATTTATCCATTCCACAATTCAATGGAAGAGTAAAAAAAAATGAAATGGGGGATGGATTGCATCAAACAAAAAGTGTGCAAGAGTACATGAAAAAATTCATCCAATCTGAAAAGATGATTTCTATATAGCAGATGGTCAATATTGCATTGTGAAAAGTAGTTCTGATTATGTGCGGAGGATTTTTCTTTGACAATTTGTGAACACTTCACATAAAAATATCTTTGGTTCCTTGTACATGTTTTTACCTCGAAAAGTGAAAATTTGGTCTATTTTCAACTCCTATGTAGAAACCTAACACCAATTGTGTTGGACATTGGGTTCAGTGCTTCCAACGAGTTCCGTGACATGGGTTAACCCTCTCTCATGGATCCTCACTCTTGAAATCGTGGTAGAGGTTAATGCTTAGAGGTTTTGTTCTAACAACAATCATAGTCCAACAAATGGTATTATAGCTAGAGGTCTCGAGTTTGAAATTTTCCCAATGAGAGGTGGGGGGATATTGTTGGACATTGGATTCAATGCTTCCTGTGGGTTTCATGAAATGGGTTAACCCCCTCTCATGGATCCTAACTCTCGTAATTGTGGTGGATATTAAGTATTGCGATTGTTGGTCTAACAACAATCTTAGTGCAATAAATTGTCTAGAAAACTAATACCAATTGTCTCGGATCCCTGCATTGTGGTTCTTTGTCATGTTGGCATTTGCAATAATTTTGTACAATAGATTTTGTCATGGCATGTGGTTTCCATTATGGATATTTCATTCATGGTAGGTTGATCTGCCTGCATTTACTAGTAGAGCGCATTGATTTAGAACTGAGAGAAAAAGTGTCGTTGTTACATGTGTTGGTGAATGGTTTCTATTTATGGTTCAGACTATTTCAAAGCTAATTCATGTGTGTGGAAACATCATTTTGGTAAATACGAGACTTTTTTTTTTCCTTGAAGTAATTCCAGTTGTGAAATGTATTGGTTTTTTAAATATCCACGCCAAAATGCTTTTTTACGAGGAATTTTTCCCAAGTTGTGTGGAGGATTTTTATATGGACATATGTTTGCATTCAGTGCTGCTATATCTTCCACATCTCCATTTTCCGCAAATACGCATGTAAAATCACATAGCCAAAAAGATTTTTTTACAGAGGAATTTTGTTTACGTTGCGGTAAGGCTTTTTCTATGGATATATGTGAGAAGCTTGATGTATTTCCCACCTCCATACATTGTACAGGCATATGTCTAGCATAGAAAGTACTTGTGTATTTTCAATGCTTCTGAATAGACATTATGTTAGTAATCATCGTGAAGTTACGCACGTCCGTAGTTGTGTGAGGCTTTTTCTATGACCATGTCTTTGAAATCCACATAGGTATTTGTTGTCTGTGTCTACATTAGACTTGCAGGAATATGAAATACTTGGTTTATTTTCAACTATTGTGTAGAGGAACCATGGCATTTATTCTCATGAGCTACTATGATTTTGCGGGTCCGCATTTGCAATAGTTCAACACATTCTTGTGAAAATCTAGGTAATTTAGAGGAAGGCCAAATCACTTTTGGATCGTTAATATTTCTTGGATTTAGAAGGAAAGGGAAATGATTTAGGACTTACCCAAAGAAAATGTCTGAGTTTTATATGAATTGGGTGGTAGTTTCTATTTAAGTTACTTTTGTTTAGGAGGTTGTTCATGTGCCTAGAAGAGATCTCTGATTTATTTATGAGTTGGAAATTTTGTGTTGTATTGTGTTTATAACTATCCTTTTTTTGAGGTTGTGTGGTTGTTTTTTCTAATGTAATATTACGATGCTCTTCTTGGGAATTTTCTTTGCAAAATGATCACTTGATCTATTTCCAATCCTTGTGCAGAAACACTATTTTATATTTCTTATGGTTTGGCATAGTTGTGCTTATATGCCTCGGGACTTCTGCATTTTGCATAGCTATACTTTGTCTATTTAAGATGATTTATTTGTTAGGGTCCTAACCCCATTAGGAAATCATCAAATGATGTCTTTAATTAACAATTGAAGATAACATTACATTCCATTCCCCGTCAAAAAAGTGAATATCATGGTTTATCAAAACCACAGGCTCAAAATGGTGATTCAGTGGAAGAGGTGGGTGGCCAATAAGATCCATATCGATCAGATACTCATAAAAGTGTAGGTAGTACTATGTAAGAGGTTAATAATCTATTATGTTACTGAGGGTTCATTACTCTCTAATTTACTTTTGTTGCATTCCTTTGTTCTTCATAATGTTTTCTAGATATTTTTTTAATGATGGGCCACTTCTATTTTTAAGAGGGAAACCATCATAAAAAA
>ML836433.1:27750-47002 GCA_009831015.1 Picea engelmannii | reverse complement strand
TTGTCTTTGGTTTGCATGTAACCGACTCGGTAGAGTCTTTTCCTATATAAAGATGTAATCCGTCTTCATTGAATAATAGAGAAGTGAGCATAGCCTCACCTTGTGTTTGTTTCACATATTTTATGTGATTAGGTGTCATTCTAATTATTCACATTGCTATTTTGATTTTATGTTATACTAAATGGAGATAAATATATGTACTCTTTCTTAGAAGCATGTGTAGAAGTGGTATATTCATTTTTGATTATTCACATTGCTATTTTGATTTTATGTTATACTAAATGGAAATAAATATATGTACTCTTTCTTAGAAGCATGTGTAGGAATGGTATATCCATTTTTGAGAGTAACACACTATAGTGAAAATCGACTATATCTTTTACTATATTATTAATAGAATCATTTTACTATTTTTTATAATTTATATTATATTATAGAAAAAAATTAATTTTAATTTTAATATTAATCATTAATAGAATTTCTCTAACATCACTTTTATGTAAAATTTAAAATTAAACAGGCATATGCGCGGTGAACAGCAACGAACAAGACGAAGCAGCCCACAAACGGACGAACACTATACTCGCTTCAAACACTGACCTGTTAATGTCTCAACCGCACTTAATACTTTCACTAAAATGGTATTTCTGGTCATAAGCGTAAATTGTATCGCTCTAAAGAAATAACTTTTCACATTCCATTCCTGTGTTTTGTGCTCATTTTCTCATATTTAATAATTTAAACTATAAAGTTACCATTACATCATATTAAATAACTTTTATTATAACTTGATATGTATGATAAAATGACATATTCAAATTGTGTCATCATGTATCCCATTAAATGATGCCCATGTTTATGTTATAACACGCCTGTATTAGGAATGTTTATATTATGAAACTTCTGTATTAGGTGGTGTTGGTGTAGAAAATGCTGCATGCCACGGGCAATGACCTAATTTTACACTCCCCGATATATATATATATACACAGGGGTTGACCCAGGTGGTCACCTACACGGTCGCTTCATTCAGTGTTATTTTGATAGTCTTTTCTTACCCACCAATTCCAATTAGAGAGGCACCAACTCTGGAGTAGAATTCACCAACCGGCACCCAACAAGCGGACGAACACTTCAAGTCTGGTATAATTCAATCTTTGCAGAGATCAGTACATGCAACTGGCAGCAGTGTACAGATGAAAGATGTACATGGAACCGTCAGCAATGTACAGATCAAAGAACGAACAAAAGAGATTTGTTTTGCTTTATTTGTTGATCGTGGTTTCACAACTAGGCTCTGATGTTATCGCCCACGCTGAAGCTGGTAATTATCATCTTTACTGGTTTTTTGGTTATTTGATTTGATAATAATAATGATAATGATTTGTTTTGGGCAGAAGGAAAACGTTATCCGTTTATGACGGAGGACGCAAGGGAAGGAAAACGTTATCCGTTTATGACGGAGGACGCAAGGGAAGCAGTAGGGAAGCATTACGATTACATCGTGGTGGGTGGAGGAACCGCAGGGTGTGCGATTGCAGCGACTCTTTCTGCAAATTTCTCAGTTTTGGTGATCGAGAGAGGGGGGTCTCCCTACGGCGTTTGGAACATTGAGAATGCAAGGGGAGTGTTCAGCAGCCTTTCCAACAGCGACAAGCACAGATCCCCAGCACAAGAGTTCGTATCTGAAGACGGAGTTCCTGGTGTCCGCGGTAGAGTTCTGGGTGGCTCCTCTGCTCTCAATTTTGGTTTCTACAGCAGAGCTAGTCTTCCGTACATTGTATCAATGGGATGGAATGTGAGCCAAGTGATGGATGCCTATGAATGGGTCGAAAAAAGCGTGGTGACCAGCACAGCTTCACATAAATTACGCAAGTGGCAAGCGGCCTTCATGAAGGGTCTTTTGGAGGTGGGAATGCTTCCCTACAATGGTTACACATTAAATCATGTCCCAGGAACCAAGATGAGCGGATCAACTTTCGATCACAATAACAAAAGACATTCGGCAGCCGATCTTCTCAATTACGCAAACCCTCATAATATCATCGTTCTTCTCAGGGCCACTACTAAAGGAATCACCTTTCATCCAAAAGGTTTGACCATATTATTTTTGGGGATTCTTTTTATTTTTATTTTTACTATTTTGTAATAAGTAAATGCTTGCTCAAAATGATTACAGAAGAATATCGAGATTTATTGTCAAAGCCTCGAGTTCGCGGAGTGGAGTTGATGGACAGGAACGGTGATTCGTTCGAAGCGTTGCTGAAGCGAAATGGTCCATTGTGCAGACTAAACGGTGGATGCAGCGAGGTGATATTAAGCGCAGGAGCTTTAGGGAGCCCTCAGGTTCTACTTCTTAGTGGCATAGGGCCGGCTGATCATCTGAAAAACATGAGGATACCTGTGATTCTAGACCTTCCCGGTGTGGGAAAAGGCATGGTGGACAACCCTCGGAATAACATCACCATTATATCTCGTCGCCCAGTACACTTTTCGATGCCCCAGGTGGTAGGAACAGCAGGGAATGACGAAGCATACATAGAGTCCTTCAGCATGGTGACGAAGAAATATTCTAATTCCACCCATGGTATGGTCAAGGTCTACATGGGATTGATCGCAGAGAAAGTGGCAGCTCCTCTGTCCAGTGGACAGCTATATCTCAAAACGGATGACCCCCGCGACAATCCATCAGTTAGCTTCAACTATTTTTCCAATCCCTTGGACTTGGCAGTGTGCACCAGAGCTATGAGAACGATCGGCATACTTCGACAGTCCAAATCCCTCCGCTCCTTCGTATACGCTGAGGACGATAACGATCAATCACTGCCCAATAATTTAATGGATGACATAGCAATGGGAGAATTCTGTAAGAAGACGATGGAGACGATCTGGCATTACCATGGAGGATGTAGATTTGACCTCGTCATCAACCGAAAGTACCAACTCATTGGAATTGAGGACGATACTTTGAGGGTTGTGGATGCATCCACACATGCTTTGTCACCTGGCACTAATCCACAGGCTACCACTATGATGCTTGGCAGGTAATTATACACATCTTCGCCATTAATTATCTACATCTTCACCACATAATAACCATTAATTCAATCCTACTCTTATACAGGTACGTGGGAGTTGAGATACTCCGGGAGCGGATGGGAGAAATATTGCCCTAGTAGTCGCAGGTATACTCCGGCAGCGGATGGGAGCAATATTGCCAAAGTAGTCGCTTACACGTTCGTGCGAAGTTGAAATATGAATGATTTTGGATTCACAGTTGCATCGGACAACCTAAACAACCTCTCTCCAGGCTAGGGGGCTGCTCTCCCAATATGTACATAGAATGTTTCTTATTAAAGTCCGCAGCGCAATAATAGAATGTTTCTTATTAAAGTCCGCACCACAACTCACCATTGTTTCTCTAAATTTATACTTTCCTTCACATTATGTCACGGATTTTACAAACGAATATTATTTGCTCTGAAATTCCAAACGTCATTTTTTTCTCTTCCGCTCGCTAGTCTCCCACTATCCAATTCATAAAATAAAATAGATGCGGGTGGTATTATAACGTAACCACGACATTTTCAAGATTCCTCTTCCTCTCAGATATTCGTGGATAAACCAAATACGTGAAAAAGGAGTGTTATTTTTTGATGTTTGTCTCCCTCAATTATTATAACGTAACCACGACATTTTCAAGATTCCTCTTCCTAGCTTTTATAGTCATGGATAAACCAAATACGTGAAAGAGGAGCGTTATATTTTGATGTTTGTCTCCCTCAATTACACATAGTTGCCCATGTTCACATATTTATGGACGTTGCTTGTGGAGGCCAATGTCTCTACCATCATCCTTCTTATGCACAGGTCGACACATTTCCTCCAAAACCTCCCATTTAACACATTTCCAAAATATTATTAGAGTTTTTAACTAACCTCATATACGCCTCAATGAGCTGGTTCATTTCTAAGTGCCGGATAAAAGAGATCCTTCTTATACTTTTTATATTCGTTTTAATGCTTGTATATAGTCAAAACTACAATTTATAATTGCAACTATGGTTCTAAATTTCAACTAAGGAGATTTTTACAATAACACTTTTTTTACGAGGAGAATTTTGATTAAGATAGTTTTTGGGTTTTAGATTCAAATGATTTGGCCTCCTCAAGGAATGGAGGAGGAGCAGGGAATAAAAGAAGAGGAGGTGGGCACAGTGTTTCACAAAGAAAATGTTTATTATTTGTTTTGTAATATAGGGGAGTTTCACTTTGTTGACTAATATTTTATCACATTCATTTATAAAGGGTTTTTTTTACTTGTGAAAAATAAGGTCAATATATTGCACGTATTGGAGGATGTGGGATCTCAAGGGGTTCAGAAGTATTGAGAGTATAAAAAGGGGTATCTAGTTAAAGTAGGGGTTTCTTTTATTGAAAATTTTTATTGGGAAGGGGTTCAACAAAATGATTTTGGGAGATATTTATCAATATCTAGTGAAATTAGGAGTATTAATTAATATCCCATGAATAGAGTTGTTGAATTGACTTTTAGCATTCTAAATAATGCATATGTGGCAATGAGATATTTGTTGAATTTGAATATGAGAATTATTGGAAGACTTTATTTTCACTCTCACATTGTTGATGATATCAAAGAGGCAAAGGCAATATAGTGAGATAATTAGCCACTCTTTTTTTATTGGAAGAAAAAGGTGTGCTCTTTATTAGACCAAACCACATACATATGATGCAAACTTACCATTCACTTTATTAAATCATCATATGTGAAGAGATAAACCCATACAATCCATATTAAAATAATTTCAACACATAATATAATATTCAAGGCATGTTCATCATATAATATAAACATATTTCTCTCAAAAAACCACATTCCAAGTCAAAAGCCAAAAACTCATTATATTTCTTCAAACACAAGCAAGAAAATCTCCCTTTTCATTTATTTTTACTTTATCTTCTTTTGCATTTTCTCATAGTTTCTATGCCCATATAATGTTATCCACATCAATGATGTCATCTTTATCTCTTCCAATTGACCACTCTTTAATTTCTTTTATCCCAACCTACATATCCTTCATTGGGTTTCCACCATTATACTAGAACCTAGTATCTCTCATTATCATCTATATCTTTGTAGACACCACCTAATGTCTTTCCTAACAATATTGGCTTATTATCACTTGGTTGTACAATGTGTTGATATTATGGTAGTTGTGAGAGGTATTAACCTCCATATGTAACGTTTGACTAGAATAAAATATTCCAGAAGAAAGAGAAACCCTAAACGGATGTGTGAGAACCCTAGAAGACTAGTCAGCTCAATAAAATAAATAATGTTAAAGTATTACCCTCCAAAAAGAGAAGTCGGCCTAGACAGGTGACAAGAAGGACTATAAATAGGAGGTGCTTGATCTCACTTTCTACACACTTCACTCACTCTCTCATAAAAGTATAGTGAAAGTCTGAAGTTGTAGTTGCAAGGAAGGAGGTGTATCTCTTGGGGTATTTCATGGTCTCTCTCTCTCTAGTGCTATTTAGCTTAAGATATGCACCCTACCTTCTAGTATCTCTTGGTGGAATTCTTGGTGACATCTTGGAGTGTATTGGTGGATTTCTTGAAGGTGAAACTGTAACTACTGCAGTTGAGTATTGTTCTTGTTTTGTGGTTGTGGAGACTCTCTCTCTTGTGCACTGCCCTTGGAGGAGGTGCACTCTCCTTGTCTTGTGTTGTTGCTGCAGTTGGATGGTGTTTTCTAGTTCCATCTCGTGCTACCGCTGCAGCTAGGGTTTATGTGTCAGTTCTAGTGTGGCATTCCAGAATCATTATATCTAGCAAAGGTTAAGGTGCCTGGGGGTGGTTGCATGCCTATGGTTGGGTGACAATAGTGATATTGTCTATGGTAAAATGAGCACACTGAATATTTTAACAGGTTATGAGCCCACACTACCTTCAGAACAGTCTAACCGCTGGAAGGTAGATCAATAGTTCTTTTTCAAGCTCATTATAGCACCAGTTGCAATTGCAACTAGGGTTTCTGATTCTACAGTTGCAACAAACCCTAACCTAAATTCTTGGGCACTTTCAATGAAGCGTTGGACCTAATTTTTGGGTATTCTAGTGCACCCTATCCCAACACACCCTCTGGTTCCCTTAGCAAAAAAAAACATCAAGTTTGAGTTTTTGGTCAAAGTCAAGGTTGACTGGTCAAATTCAAATTCAAAGTCAAAGTCAAAGGTTGAATTTTGGTCAAAATTGATTTTTGTGGTCAAAGTTGAAATTTCAGGGTTTCTAGCTTGTTCCAATCATTGAGCCTTTTTGATTCAGTCTCTAACCTCTTCTTGTCAAGATGGTGTCTAGTTTCAGATTAGAAGACAAGTTGAACAATGCTACAAATTTCAAAGGTATGCACTTGTATATGATTTTCAAGTTATATCATCCAACAAAGCATGATTGATTTTGTACGGGACATACAAGAGACCTTGTCCAAGCAATGATATTGGATTCAGTACATTCAGAGGAACAACCACACCCTCCCTAGCAGTTGAGGCTCCAGGTTCTAGGTTTGATTGATCAAATTGTTAAAGTTTCAATTTGCACATATCAAGTTTGATAGTTGCTACAATACAAGTAAACAATATAGTTGTGACAACAATCTTTGAAAGGTTCTATTAGTGCTAGGTATACTTGGTTGCATGTAAGTACTATTGATATAGATGCTTATTTCACTTGTTTTCAAAATGAACTAACATCTCCTTTAGGAGATATTTCTTGTTTTTCTCCCGGTCATTTCACCTTGGTAATTCTATGATGATTACCATCCTTATTACCATAGATATGTTCTTATGAAAATGCTATTGGAAATACTTTTGTTTTTTTGTTCTTGTTCTAGGAAGGTCACACGGGATAGCTCTGAGAAGGAGCTACAATGACAGTTGCAAACATAGAGAAGATGACTCCATCAAGTGGTGAGGCTGGTGACCTCACCAAGTACCAATTCTAAAGGAAGCGTGTAAAGAAAAATGCGTTTTTGGACATTGTTCACTAAGATGTGCGTGGACCAATTTCAACCTCCTCACTAAGAGAATGACTTCAAGACATTCTGCGGAGAGGTCAAGATTAAGAGGGAGCTCACTACTCCCTACAATCCTCAACATAATGGTGTAGCAGAAAGAAAGAACTGATCCATTGAAGAAACTATTAAGGAAATGACGAATGACCAAAATCTATCGATGTTACTATGGGGAGAAGTAGCTATGACAGTCGTATATGTTCAGAGTAGAAGTCCTCATCATGTATTGAAGAACATGACTCCAGAAGAAGCCTTCTCCGGAAAGAAGCCAAGTGTGGAACACTTGAGGATCTTTGGATGTCCTGTCTATATTCATGTTCCCAAGGACAAAAGAAAGAAGTTGGAACCTTCATGGAAAGAAAGAAGCCCAAAAGATTTTCTAGTTATGTGACACTCATGACAAGTCTTGTCAACGTAGAACTTTCCACCTTTGAAGAAGCAGTCAAGAAGAAATAATGGAAGGAAGCTATGATGGAAGAATATCAATCCATAAATGTTTGGGAAATTGTGCCTAGAACTGAAAGCAAGTCTATAGTCACTTCAAAATGGGTTTACAATATAAAGCATGCAGTAGATGGGAGTATCGATAAATACAAGGAAAGATTCGTGGCTAGAGGGTTCTTCCAGCAGGAGGGAGAAGACTATGATGAGACATTTGCTCCAGTTTCCAGATACACCTCTATTAGATCCATAATATCTCTTGCAACATCCATGTGTTGGAGTTTACATCAGATGGATGTAAAGACCACTTTTCTCAATGAAGTAATTGAGGAAGAAGTATACATGGAGCAACCTCAAGGTTTTGTGGTACACCCGAGAGAAACCCATGTATGCAGATTAAAGAAGGCCATGTATGGACTCAAGCAAGCTCCAAGAGATTGGTATGCACAAATTGACAATTACTTGATGAGACTTGGATTTTCCAAGAGCTATGCTGATCCAAACCTTTATTACAGGGTTGTGAATGATGCACCTGTGATCCTGCTACTATATGTTGATGATTTGTTTATGACAGGAGAAAAACCTCTCATTATTCAATGTAAGAGGGAGTTAACCTATGAATTCGATATGAAGAACTTGGTCTCATGCATTATTATTTGGGACTAGAAGTATGGAAGAAGTGTGGTGAAATCTTCTTGGGGCAAGGGAAGTATGTTGTAAAGATCCTTCAGAAGTTTGGGATGATGGATTGCAAATCCATGGAAACTCCCATGGTGAAAGATATGAAGAATCTGAGAGACTCTGATTCTGATCCAATGGAATCATCCCTGTACTGGCAGTTGATTGGCTCATTGATGTATTTGGTTAATACCTGACCAAACATTTTCTTTGCTGTGAACATGTTGAGCCAGTTCCTAATGGAACCTAGACATGAACATTGGATAGCTGCAAAGAACATTTTGAGATATCCTCGTGGGACGCTAAATTATGGTTTGAGATATGCCTCAAACAGTGACGTACAACTGCATGGATTTAATTATTCAGATTGGGCATGGAGTGCATATGACCAAAATAGTACTTTTTGTGTATGTTTCAGTTTTGGCTTTGCTATGATATCATGGGCTAGTAGGAAACAAAACTCTGTTGCAATCGACATTGTAGAAGAAAAGTATATTGCATACTATGATGCAGTTTACGGAAGCAGTATGGCTCCATAAGCCGATTTCTGGACTATTTGATCAAGTGCTGGATTTGATTGTGATATATTGTGATAATCAGAGCAATGTGAAGCTTTCAGAGAACCACGTGCTCCATGACAAGTCGAAGCACATTGAGATCAAGTACTATTTTATCTGTGATAAAGTCCAGAAGGGAGAAGTGATTCTCCAGTACATCTCCACTGATGAGCAAACAACTGATGTTTTGACAAAACCTCTATCCAAGATAAATTTTGCATACTTGAGGGACAAGTTGGGACTTATGGAGATACCATCCCTTGGTTGAAAAGGAGGATATGAATTCCTCAGTTGGGAGGGAGTACTGATATATCATAGACTGACATTTTTTGCAGAAAATGGTCCATGACTAGCATTCTCATGTGGCACAGATGGTGTCTTGATCATGATGAATGGTTTGCCCCTTATGGAATAGATGGTGACCGTATTAGGGAGGTTGGTACAAGAATGACATGCTAGAATGACATTCTCCCTATGGAGAATGGTTCGGGTTGGACATAGTTCTAATATATGGCATCATGAATAGTCAGTGTGTTGGTGGACAAACGTTCTCCAGATGGAGAATGGTCTATGCAGAAGATATTGTTGTTGTACCATGGACAACTATTCTCCTGGGGCATTGCCCAAACATGTAGAATGGTCTAGGACAACTATTCTCCAAGGGATTTTCCCAGACAGGTATGGTCTGTCTCCCCGAGTTCATAGTAGTGACTAGAGTGGGGAGATTGGTACATGACAAACATTTTCCCTGGGTTCACAGTAGTGGCTAGAGGGGGGAAAATGGTCCACGACAATCATTCTTCTTGAGTTCACAGTAGTGACTAGAGTGGGAAGAATGGTCCTTGCATCCCATGGTGTGGCTTTCAACATTTATTGGGATAGTCATTCTTCATGTGTCACAGGAAGTGACCAGGATAGGAAGATTGGTCCCTATATCACTCTGTTGAGTGAGTGACTTATGCGAGACACTCTGTTGAGTGTGCTAAGTCCAACACATGACTTATTCAACATCATGCCCAATTACTTAGATGGAGTATGGCCTTGAGAGATGACGCAGACGATGATATATTTTGATGCCAGGATGCTACCAAATGATACTGATAGTGATGATGATGCTCGTGAATTGATCTGCATGATCATGAGATAGCCTGTGTGGATACAATGATGCTACCTGTAGAATAGTTTGCAAGACTATGTGAGCCTTGCACATACCATGCGAAATGGATGGATGTGTTTGAGACCATTACAGTTAATACCTCCCTAGCTAGGAGGGAGTGTTGATATTCTGGTACTTGCTGGAGGTATTATCCTCAACATGTAACCTTTGACTAAAATAGAATATTCTAGAAGCAAGAGAAACCTTAAACAGATGTGTGAGAACCCTAAAAGGCTAGTCGGCTCAATAAAATAAATAATATTAAAGTGTTACCCTCAAGAAAGAGAATTCGACCTAGACATGTGACAAGAAGGACTATAAATAGGAGGTGCTTAAGATGATTTTGTACACACTTCACTCACTCTCTTAGAAAAGTATAGTACAATTCTGGAGCTGCAGTTGCAAGGAAGGAAAGTGTATCTCTTGGGGTGTTTCTTGGTCCCTCTCTCTAGCGCTATCTAGCCTAAGATATATGCCCTACCTTCTAGTATCTCTTGGTGGCATTCTTGGTGACATCTTGGAGTATATTGGTGGATTTCTTGAAGGTGAAACTGCAACTACTGTAGTTGAGTATTTTTCTTGTTCTGTGCTTGTGGAGACTCTCTCTCTTGTGCGCTCCCCTTGGAGGAGGTGCACTCTCCTTGTATTGTGTTGTTGTTGTATTTGGATGGGTTTTTTTGGTTCCATCTCGTGCTATTGTTGCAACTAGGGTTTACCTATTGGTTCTAGTGTGTCCTTCCATAATCATTCTATCTAGCAAAGGTTAAGGTGCTCGGGGGTGGTTGCATGCCTATGGTTGGGTGACAATAGTGATATTGTCTATGGTAAAATGAGCACATCAAATATTTTAACACAAGGAGCATGCGATCTTTCTTCACATTATTTCTTGGATCAAGGTCTTTTGTAGGATTGTTACAAGAAAAATCCACATTTAATTCATCAATAGTAGGGACCCTTTGAATCAAGTAATCATCCACGAGAGAAGATTATTGTTGAGTATCATTGTCAGTGTTTTATTCTTGTCTCGTTTTCTACCAAAAATAACCTCTTAGCTTTGCTGGATTAACTAAGGGCACATCTAAAGCCTCCAATTTTTTTTCCCAATATGTTATCTTTGGAAGCCAATATTCTTCCCCTCCATCTTCCATTGATGCACTGAAATGAGTAATATATGACTTTATTTCTTTCTTCAAGTGTTCCATGTCTTTTAGTGTTTTGAATGGTGACAATGCAAGTTCCCCTTTAGGCAAGTCTAACATGCCATTAGCCCATTTCTTCCATGTATTTATGCAATGAGACCAATGCTCATCCCTGACAATTTCCTTATATTGCATGATAGGGATGCCATAAACCATACCAAATTTAAAGTATTGAGGGATTTTGAGACCCATGATCTTCTAGTTTCCATCCAATAAGTGTTTCCCCACAAAGTCCTTAAAGTTATAAACCTTCTCAATTATGTATGGAGTGAATTTACTTTTATCTTGAGCTATTCTATAGTTTTCCATGATATGTGGCAGTGATAATATATCTTGTATTTTCCATTGAGCTATTAACCTACAATATGTTCCATCTATATCTTCATGGGTGTGACCCACTGGGCGGAATATTACATATCTAGTTGTTAAAATATTGTTTTTTGTGAGAATGGATGAATACGAAAAGAGGTAATGGTTTTTGTTGTCGCCTCCACAATTGTTGAGTTACAAGAATACATGATGGAGGTAGGGCATGTCAATTGCCTTCATCAGACAATGTAATCCACTTCTCTGCAATTGGAATACTCCCTAAAATGATTGTAGCAAATGTGTTTCGGATCAAATGCTAAAATCTTGCGACAAACCATATTATTCTTCAAAACTTTGTTTTTAAACCCAAGCGATAGGGATTATTCTCCACACAAGCTATGCATTAAAATCAACACTAATGATCTAGGTGGATCTTGGTGGCCAACCATGTTTTCCACTAAATCAACGTTTCGAGCCTATGGTTTTGATAAACCATGATATTCACCCATTTGATGGGGAATGGAATGTAATGCTATCTTCATTTGTTAATTACATACATCATGTAATGATTTCCTAGTGGTTTTATGTACATGCCTACAACATAGCGTTAATGCAATTGATCCCATTAGAACTCCATAGTTAAGTGCGATAGGGATAGAGTAGTACTAGGATAGGTGCCCGCCTGGGAATTCCTAGTGTTTTACATGCTTATGGCATTTTATAAACTTAGTCCGATTTATCCCACATGAATCATGGGAATTATTCTCCTCTCACTCTCTCATATATAATTGAGGTGAAGGAGGCCCTTTAAGCATGCAATGGAGTGTGATGTAAAGCTTGTTGTGAATGAAGCGTAGCCACCATATCTTTCTTTTCAGAGATAAGCTACCCCATTCTGCCAGTTTGTGTTCTACATTGTTTTTCTCTCTTATTAATTAATATAATTTGGGTTTCACTATATTTCCGTGTTCTCTTCTATATTTTTGTTTTGTCTCATTTCATTCTCATCATAATCCAAATTAGTGGTATCAGAGTAGTCTTATCCTTGTCATTTCTCAGAGCAGGTCCCTGACGAGGTGAGGGTATAGATATTTGTATCTCGAGCTAGTTTCACTTGAGGAAAACCTCTATCACTAGCCCAAGAGACCTCCCATGGAAGAAGAAAAGAGACATGATAGAGCAGGAGATCCTTTCCATATGTTGCTTGAGGAATCCCTTGTGCGAAAGAGGAACGATATGATAGAAAGCTTCGCTCAGATCTTTCGAAGACCACTGATGGCGATGACCGAGGCATCTTCGACAAGAAAACATTTCGTAAGTGTGACACCCTTCAAGGTACAAGTAAATTTTGATATCCCCTTATTTGAAGGCCAAATAGATACAAATGCTCTAGAAAAATGGTTAAATCTGCTATAAGGTTATTACTTCGTCCAAAATTTTTCCAACAATGAAAAGATCACTTTCACGCTCCTTAAATCCCTTCCCCATGTTAGAGCTTGGTGGGAAGGTTACCGAGAGAGGTACAACGTGAATGAATCAACACCATTCAAGAGAGAACCCACTTGGGAAGCCTTTATAGATTCCCTAAAGGAGGAGTTCTACCTTTCAGAAACTATGATGACTAGTACATGAGATGGATGACTCTGGGTCAGAAAAGAGATCAGACAGTCCCATAGTACACTAACATCTTTCATACCTTATCCTCAAAGATGGGTATCAAAGACTTCGAGTGACACCTGGTTTTTAAGTATCATAGTGGTCTGCATAGGTACATCCAAAAAAGATGGATTTCTTGGTCATCTCCTCATTTGGAGTTGCTTATCGATATGCAATCAAAATTGAGAAGAAATTCAAGCATCAGAGTAAGTGGGAGTTAGGGTTTGAAAATACTCTACAACTGAATCATGGAAAAGGCAACCTTGACTCACAGAACGAGGGATAGAGCAAGGAAGGCCAACCTCAAGAGAGACAGTCTAAGACGCATGCAAATAAGGGTAACAAGACGTCTAAGAAAGAGACCAGAAAGTGGTGTGAGTTCCACAACATCCCTTGGCACAACTTCGATGACTGTCACTCAAAATAGTCATTGGTGGCCAATATCAAAGAAAGAGAATCAAAACATGACTTGAACTTTGATTCAAAGCACAATAAAGGAAAAAAATTCATCGATGTGGAACCCAGTGCTACCATCGCAAACACAACAATACAACCAAAATAACTAGAGGAGATTGAGGAGGGGAAGTGCCTCTTCCACTCACAAATGTTGATAAATGGGACCCCACTGCATTTCATTGTTGACTGCGGGATTCAAAAGAACCTGATCTCAGATTAGGTTTTCAAGAAATTGAATCTTCCAACAATGTCACACCCCCAACCATACACCATCAGATGGTTGAGTAGAGGACAAGACATATGTGTCAACCAACAATGTCGTCTATCCTATAGCATCAAGCCCTTCAAGGATGAGGTAGTGTGTGATGTTGCTCCACTTGAAGTCTGTGATGTTCTTTTAGGACAACCATATATGTCGAAACGTCATGCTATCTACAAGTCTTGACCCCACAGTGTCATTGTTACTCTGGGAGGTAATCTCTATAGGGTACCATAGGTAGCTCCAACTACTTCCACTTCATTGATCTCAAAAAAATAATGTCGCAAAGTAATCTCTCAGACCACAAAGTTTTCCCTCTTCACGAACTAGTCAGATGGTCAACAGAAGGTCACTACGACCATTATAGCCTCGGTCCAAGATGTTTCTATCCAAAAAAAGAAGGCCGACAATATTGTAGAGGAGCACAAATAGAATGAGAGTATTTCATATATTGATTATATCTCTGTTGACCATGACCCTTCTCAGGTGTGCTTGGGGTTCCAACCATTAGCCCCCATTGATATAACTCTTCTTGTTGCATCTTCATCGACAAAGTCCTCCCAGACTTAGACCTAAGAAAATCATGTAGCCAAATATATTGAACGGATCCAACACCTCCAACAAGTTCATGACATCCTTCCACATGCAAAGTACAAGCAAGACATCTACTTCAACAAGGCAAGCAACTCAACGAGGTTAAGATTCAACATAAGTTTCCCCATCTCCTGAGGGAACTTGACGCAATGGGGACCATTTCTTCCTAAGGGGAGAGGAATGATCTAGGTGGATCTCGATGGACAAAAACCTTTTCCACCGAGTCAACATTTTGAGCCTATGGTTTTGATAAACCATGATATTCACCCTTTTGATGGGAAATGGAATGTAATGCCATCGTCATTTGTTAATTGCAGACATCATGTAATGATTTCCTAGTGGTATTATGTACATGCCTACAACATAATTCTAATGCATCGGATACCATTAGAACTCCACAGTTAAGCGTGCTCAAGCTAGAGTAGTACTAGGATGGGTGACCTCCTGGGAAGTCCTAGTGTTTTACATACCTATGGAATTTTATAAACTTAGTCCAATTTATCCCACATGCATCATGGGAATTGTTCTCCTTTCACTCTCTCATAGGCATGCAATGGAGTGTGATGTAAATCTTGTTGCGAATGAAGCATATCCAACATCTATTTCTGTTCAGAGATAAGCTACCCCATTATGCCAGTTTGCGTTCTACAATGTTTTTCTCTTTATTCATTAATATAAGCTAGGTTTCACTATATTTCCATGTTATCTTATATATTTTTGTTTTGTCTCATCTCATTCTCAACATAATCCAGATAAGCTAATCCAAAGCCCAAGAGCTAAACTTCATAGGATCTTATGCCAAAACCAAGCGCTAGAAATCGAGCACTAAACCTCCATAAGATCACGACTATGACCATGCGCTAACAATACCGGTACAGTTGTATCACATATTTGGAATATGAACAATATAACACTTCACAAAGTCACAAGGTCCGATATATTGGAATTGTGATATGGAACCGCGACACCGTTGTATCACCTATCAAAATGTTACAACACAAAACCATTAAAACCTTACGATATAGCCGGAGCCGATGTGGAACTATGATCAAGTAACCACTACATCAGAATATTAGCATATCTCCTATCGACTATCACATATAACACAACACTTACATATATAGGTCGGGGTTCAATATGGAACTTTGTGGTGAAACCATTATACCGGTATATCGCCTCTTGGAATATCATGTCACAATGCATATAAATTTATTGATATAATAGAAGATTGAAATGGAACCGTGCTATGGAACAACGATATAAGATATTGATGTATCACCTATCTAAAAGACACAACACTTATAAATATCATCGAGCTGATATGGAACTGAGACAATGGAACCCCAATATTGAATACATTGACTCATCGTCTATCGGTTATACCGACTATTGCTTTCCCGACATATTGGATATCGCTTCCAAAATACATTTGACACCTAACAATTATCATCGAGCCTGATACTGATATGGGGCTTCTAATTAATCTGCGGCATATGTCTCGTTCATAGACCATCGATCTGGCATGCTTTCGCCTCTAGTTTAATCACCACCATTCATTCGTTTGTTTGCACAATTTCTCCCACAGATGCATAGGCATATGGTTCAGATGCAAAATACGAACACTGATCCAACTTCGACTCTTTGATCTCGATTTAAGTCTATCAAATATCACCTTAGCTAAATCAAATCATTCTTTGTTTCTTACACAAAGACCTTTAACTAACACATTCATAATAGAATTTCTATTTCCACAACTCACTTGAATATTCTCTCTCAAGGTATACACATGGTCATTATTTATTCATGGATCCATTAAGTGAAACCCTTAAATGAAATACACACACACACATAAGAAATTCCATACTTACATTTACTGTATACAACTTTATACAAATTCAGAATATCACTCTGGTCCGATTCCATGATCTGGACCTCTCCTCGACCTTCTCTCTTTTTGGCATGATTTATCTTTATTGGCTACACTCTCTCTTTGGCCAGATTTCTATCCAATTGGACACAACTATCTATGCCCGTAGGATTACACAATAAAAAGGAATGCAAATTACTAAATTTGTTAAGATCCTAATTACTCTCCAAAAATCTACAATGTAACCCTAAGATCTCTCTTAGATCCTCAAAATATGCTAAAGGCAGATTCAATTACATACTTGTCAAACAACTCATATTAAAAATCCTTCTAGAATATAATTAAAACTTAGGAAAATACAATAATTTAATTAAGGTACCCAATCCCTTTAGTAAACTCTAAGACCCTACTATGTTGATCTGTTGGATCTTTTAATGACTATGGTTGAGTTTTAATTTTGCATGCGTTAATTAACCATTTGAGAAACTTAGTGAAAGAATGAGGAAACAAGAGGAATTATGACATCCATATACACATTTGAAGATCTGAAATGAAAGAATAAACAACAAACCATAACACGCATATTGATAACGGAGTTCGGCACAACTTTGCCTACGTCTCCAGGCCTTTGTCTCTACGGGGGAGACTTCTTTATTTCTATTCAAAATCTCCAAAGTACATCGCTCCAATGCAAAATGGCTACAAGACTGATCTGGTCATGTTCGTCCAAATATCAAGAACCCTGCAAATAAAACGACACACAAAACGGACGACTAGAGCTCCCAGAAATGGCCCGACATCGTCTACTCCTCAATGGCTTCCCTGCATAAAAATGGCTTTGGCTTGGCTTTTCCTCAACATAACTCTTCTCTGACTGATCTTGAATGTCCTTGACTGTCCTCCATGGCCTCAAACAATCTTGGTTTATATAGATTTGAAGTTGGTTATTCATCTCCAACTTCCTCCCAAAATTTGGGCTCAAAAAATGCCCAATATCTCCCAAAAATGGAGAAAATCCAATAATAACAGGCATATAACAATAAAATTCCAAAAACTTTAGGAAATAACCAACTACATAAAAGTTATTGGGCATAAGCTCCCTTCGTCCGGCGTGTGCCCGCTTGACAGGGTCATATGGGGCCATGTGGCCGAGCGCCAGCCCAAAGGGCTGTGCGCTGCCCCCCCTTTCGTGCTAACTCCTGGTCGCATGTGCTATTTCAATAGGACCGCCTCCTATCCACGTGCCCCAACTGCTGGTTGTAGCCCCGGGTCTTATGGCTCTGCATATATCTGCAGCCAATGGTTACAACCTCCCGTACTCCGTGCATTTGGTTGCCCCGCGCTCCAGTTATATGGAATGATCGTATAACAATGCAAAGGGCTGGGGCTAAGCCCTGGCCCTTTCCCCCCGTCAATTGAAACATCAATAGAAAATAAATAATATTTTTGTCGTTTATATAATAAGTACCACCGGCCGGGCGGGTGGTTAGCCCGGCCCTGCCAGTCCGTTGCCCATCGGGGAGGTCGCGGGTTCGACCCCCGACCATGCCATATAATTTTACATATAAAACCAACAACCAATCACGGGGTGCCACATGGCAGCCCACGAATGGGCCATGTGGCACCTAACCAACCAACCAAAACATGCCACGTGTCAGCTACTGATTCGTCCACGTCAACTACCGTACTGACCTGTCAGCCTGCCACGTCAACTGATGACGTCATCTGTGCCACGTGTCATTCTTACAGTGGTGACATGTGTCACCCCTGCATTGGTCCATCCGTACACCAAACCGAACTGCCACGCTCTGCCATGTGTCATCACCTGAGCCTGCCACGTGTCATCTTCTGGAGCTTCCACATCACCTGTATGGATCGTACAGTCTGCACAGTCAGCATTCCACGTGGACTGTATGGACTGTACAGTCATCCCTTTTTTTACCTGTTTGGCTTTTCGGACAGAACGCAATATCTTGCTCATACGGAGCCCGTTTGACGAAGTAAATATACCGCCAGAATCAGGAAGACGAGACAGACGCAATGGTGTTGGTTTCGTCGCATTCCGAGCACTTTAATTTTTGAGCATTTTTCAAGCCCTGTCAGGCTTCTGGATCCGATTTCGGATCACACCTCCCCACAAAAAGACCTTTTGGTCCCCAAAAGGTTACTGACCAGTCAACGAGCTCGGGATAGGCGACCCGACTTTTCCTCTGTCTCTGAACTCTGTCCTGTGCACCTGTCTCATCAAGATTAACTGTAACACAATCATGACAACTGACAATATATTATTAGCCATTTGAATCTTGTTACATCTTACTGAAGCCACTATCATCCATGTAGAAAACATTGCTAATGACAGCATCAAAAAGACGACTGCAAATGAGCTGATATACTTGAGATATTTGCACGACATGAGCTTATCTTGAAGCAACTTATGATTGATTTTCCATTCAACAACCATGTCTTGTTCTTGCTTAAGATCAATTACTTCATTTGAAACAATTAATGGTTTGTTGCTTGCTTGCACTGCCTTCTTTAACTGTTCCATTGTTTGAAGTGTTGTATTTGCTTTAACATGATGAGCATGAACCACATAATCCTGACCTGCTTTAGTGAATTGATATTGATTCTTTGCCCTGTAGAAGACTGCCTTACAATCATACAAGTATGGACTACCTAAGACCATTCCACATTCTCTTAACGACACAACATCACAAGTTACTTCGTGCACATACTTAGATGAAATTGCAAATTTGATTGTGCACTGCTTTGTTATGTACATCTGATGATGATTGCTTATCCATTTAAGTGTGTAAGGCTTATGATGAGTTTGTGTTGTTAATCCCAATTGCTTAACCAATTCTTCTGAGATTAGATTAGCTTGAGATCCACTGTCGATTAATGTGTCTATCTTAGTGTGTCGCATGATTACCCTTATATGAAACAACTTGTTTCTACAATCAATGTCTTCACCAAATTTACCTGT
>ML836433.1:0-27579 GCA_009831015.1 Picea engelmannii | reverse complement strand
TCTTAGTTTTAAAGATTGCCATTCAATTATTGCTTTTTCTTTATAACCCAAAGGATAGAATTGTTTCCTAAGTGCAGAAATGAAACTCTTCCATGATGGAAATACATTACCCACATTTTGTGTTCCTTTTTGCAGCTTGCTTTGCCACCAGATAAGAGTTGTACCTGCAAGCCTCAAAGATGCCAACTTGATTTGTGTGGCCTCATCCTTGATCTGCTGCACACTGCAGTATACCTCCATCTGCCTGATCCAATTGTCAAGTTTTTCTGCATTTACTTCACCATCATATATGGGCAACTCAAATTTTACATCAAGTTTTAACAATGGCATTTCATGTTTATGCTTATGAACATTTTTCTTCCCATTAGATTTAGAACTTGAACTTGAAGAAGAAGGAGAAGAAGGAGGAATCTGAGGATGGTCCTCTTCCTCTTCACTTTTGCCTTTTGAAGATCCACCCAAAACTGGTCTCTTTCATTCTAAATAATCTTCGTACAAAACTTTCACCATCTCCGACATAGCATGGAATGTTTTCCGGAACTCTTTAACATCTTGAAAAATCCCTTCTTCCGATGCCATTTTCTCACTGTGAGAAGCTCTCTTTCTCAATCCAATTAATGGATTCTCTGCAACAAGCTCGCCTTCACCACGCTGTAGCTTTTCCCTGGTTAACATGCAAAAATCAAATCCAAATGTCAACTAGCTCTGATACCACTTGATCTGTTGGATCTTTTAATGACTATGGTTGAGTTTTAATTTTGCATGTGTTAATTAACCATTTGAGAAACTTAGTGAAAGAATGAGGAAAGAAGAGGAATTATGACAGCTATATACACATTTTCAGATCTGAAATGAAAGAATAAACAACAAACCATAACACGCAGATTGATAACGGAGTTCGGCACAACTTTGCCTACGTCTCCGGGCCTTTGTCTCTGTGGGGGAGGCTTCTTTATTTATGTTCAAAATCTCAAAAGTACATCGCTGCAATGCCAAATGGATACAAGACTGATCTGGTCATGTTTGTCCAGATCTCAAGAACCCTGCAAAGAAAACGACACGCAAAACGGACGACCGGAGCTCCCAGAAATGGCCCGACAACGTCTACTCCTCAATGGCTTCCCTGCATAAAAATGGCTTTGGCTTGGCTTTTCCTCAACATAACTCTGCTCTGACTGATCTTGACTGTCCTTGACTATCCTCCATGGCCTCAAACAAGCCTGGTTTATATGGATTTGAATTTGGTTATTCATCTTCAACTTCCTCCCAAAATTTGGGCTAAAAAAATGCCCAATATCTCCCCAAAATGGAGAAAATCCAATAATAACAGGCATATAACAATAAAATTCCAAAAACTTTAGGAAATAACCCACTGCATAAAAGTTGTTGGGCATAATCCCCCTTCGTTCGACACACGCCCCCTTGACAGGGTCATATGGGGCCATGTGGCCGAGCGCCAGCCCAAAGGGCTGTGCGCTGGCCCCCTTTTCGCGCTAACTCCTGGTCGCATGTGCTATTTCAATAGGACCGCCTCCTATCTATGTGCCCCAACTGTTGGTTGTAGCCCCGGGTCTTATGGCTCTGCATATATCCGCAACCAATGGTTACAACCTCCCGTACTCCGCGCATTTGGTTGCCCCGCGCTCCAGTTATATGGAATGGTCGTATAACAATGCAAAGGGCTGGGGCTAAGCCCCGACCCTTTCCCCCCGTCAATTGAAACTTCAATCAAAAATAAATAATATTTTTTCCGTTTATATAATAACTACCACCGGCCGGGCGGGCAGTTAGCCCGACCCTGCCAGTCCGTTGCCCACCGGGGAGGTCGCGGGTTTGACCCCCGACCATGCCATATAATTTTACATATAAAACCAACAACCAATCACGGGGTGCCATGTGGTAGCCCACGACTGGGCCACGTGGCACCTAACCAACCAACCAAAACACGCCACGTGTCAGCTGTTGATTTGTCCATGTCAACTGCCGTACTGCCTTGTCATCCTACCACGTCAGCTGCTGACGTCATCTGTGCCACGTGTCACCCTTATAGTGGTGACACGTGTCACCCCTACATTGGTCCATCCGTACGCCAAACTGACCTGCCACGCTCTGCCACGTGTCGTCACCCGAGGCTTCCATGTGTCATCTTCTGGATATTCCATGTCACCTGTACGGACCATACGGTTTGCACAGTCAGCATGCCACGTGGACTGTACAGACTGTACAGTCATCCCTTTTTTAACCTTTTTGGATTTTCAGACATAATGCGATATCTTGCTCATAAGGAGCCCGTTTGATGAAGTAAATATACCGCCAGAATCAAGAAGACGATACAGACGTAATGGTGCTGGTTTCGTCGCATTCTGAGCACTTTCATTTTTGAGCATTTTTCAAGCCCTGTTAGGCTTCTGGATCCGATTTCGGATCATATGTCTTATCAAATTAATCAATTTATGATGGGAAATTCTCCTGCATCAGACTCCCAGTGATCCAGGTGGATATCGGTGGCCACCCACCTTTTTCGACTAGCTCAAAACAATTGTCTGGCAATTTTGGCAATTTACTATTTTTAGCAGTTTTTAACTTCCGAGCCATTTTGAGGGCCCAAATGAAGGTTTTTCAAGATAAAGGTTCTCAATGATAGCCAAAGGCATGAATGAGCCCCAAAAATGAATCTCCTCGACAATACCTTTCCAACGAGCTATCATACGCCTAAAACAGAGATCGTATGCAAAAGTTACAACCCTGGGAAGTTGATGCACCAACTTACCCAAACGGGGCCCACATGACTTTTGGCGCTTCATATCCTAGGGTTAGGTTTTTGGATATCTAGGGTTTTTTTCATTCCCTCTTATTATAAAAATGCCTTCAGAGCCTCATTGTAATCATCTTCTTGCGAATGCGAGTAGCCGTCACATCTCTTCTCAGAAATAAGATGCCACCATTCTAGCGAGTCTTTCACTCTGTATTTTTACAGTCTCTGTACATTTCTTTCATTAATAGAAATCATGTATTACTGTATATCAATGTTTACGGTTGCATGTATGATACATTTATGTTATATTATTGAATATTTGCAATATCTCTGTGCATTTCATTATTATATCTCCGCTCTCAATTCGTGCTGAAAATAATCCGGATCAATGGTATCCGAGCAGGCTGCTCTTGATCGTTGTTTTAGTGAATGTCCCCGATGAGGTCTGAGTATAGAAATTTGGGTCTCGAGCTTGTCTCTCTTGAATACAATCACTCTCGCACACCCAAGAAACCCTTCATGGAGGAAGAAAAGAAAAACGACAGAGCAGACGATCCGATCAGTTTGTTGCTTGAGCAAGCTCTCACGCGACAGAGGGACGAAATGATGGAGAATTTTTCCCACATCCTTCAACTCTTGTCGATAGCAAAAGGTGCATCTTCATCAAGCGACCACTTTGGAAGCACCTCGCCTTTCAAGGTACAAGTTAATTATGATATTCTTGTATTTGAAGGACCGATAGATGCAGAAGCCCTAGAAAAATGGTTAAATCTGCTAGAAGGGTATTTCTCTGTTCACAATTTTTCCGACAAAGAAAATATCACCTTCACACTCCTTAAAGCTCTCCCCCAAGTCAAACATTGGTGGGAAACTTACTGGGAGCAAAGTTCCACAGAGGATTCTGGAATATATGGGGCCGAGCCCACTTGTGATTTTTTTGTGGATGTAGTAAAGGAACAATATTACCCTGTTGGAAACTATGAGGTCCAATACATGAGATGGACCACACTGTGGCAAGAGAGGGGACAAGTAGTTCTGGAGTTCACCAATACCTTCCATACCTTGTGCACCAAGCTGGGTATCAAATACTCCGAACGACATTTGGTTTTGAAATACCGTGGGGCTCTACACAGATACATCCAAACTGAAACGGATTTTCTGGACATCTCATCACCAGGTACTGCTTAACGATATGCTATTAAAATTGAGAAGAAATTTAAGCACCAGAAAAAATGCGAGTTCAGTTTTGCAAATCACCAACAACCAAAGTATGACAAATACAACCATAACAAACAGTCTCCCGAAAACCAGTCCAAGCCACAGGAAAAGAAGGGTCACGGGAAGATAAATAAGGACACCAGAAAATGGTGCAATTTCCGCAAAAGCCTCTGACACAACATCGATGAATGTCACTCAAAACAGTCATTGGTGGCCAAGATCAAAGACAAGGAGCCAAACCCTGATTCATAACCTGATTCTAAAAATACTAGTAAAGGACAGATCATTGACACAGACCCCACTACTATTGTCGCGACCACAACAATTCAACCAGAAGAACCAACAGATCTTGAAGAGGGGGAGCACCTTTTTCATTCATAGATGTGGGTGAAGGGGACCCCACTGCATTTTGTTGTTGATAGCGGAAGCTATAAGAACCTCATCTCAACAAAGGTCATCAAACAGTTGGGATTGTCGACAACACCACGCCCACAACCATACAACATCGGGTGGCTTCGCCAAGGACGAGATCTTCGTGTCAGCCAACAATGTCGATTTTCATATGGCATCAAACCCTTCAAGGATGAGGTATTATGTTATGTTGCCCCACTGGATGTCTGTGATGTTCTCTTGGGCCAACCATATATGTGGAAGCGCCATGCTGTTTATGAGTCTCGACCTTGCAGTGTCATTGTTTCTCTGGGGGGTCATCTCTACAGAATATCAGAGGTAGTTCTGACTATTGTTCCACCTAAAAAGTGTCGCAAGGTAGTATCTCATACTACAAAATTCATCTTCTTCACAATCTGTTCAAAAGGGGAACATAAGGACACTGCAACCTCGCCCCAAGCACCTTCTATCCAACAGAAGCAGTTCGAAAATGTTGTAGCAAAGCACAAATATTCCTTCTGCACATCATCCTCTCATGTAGCCCAACTTCTTGAACAACCTCAACCTCAACAAGTTTGTGACAGACTTCCACAAACTGAGTAGCCCGATGTCTCCAACAAGGCAAGCAACTCACCAAGATGCAGATTCAAAAAACACTTTTCCCTCTCCCCTGGAAACTCAACGCAATGGATACCATTGCTTCCTAAGGAGGGAGGATTGATCCAGGTGGATATCGATGGCCACCCACCTTTTCCAACTGGCTCAATACAATTTTCTGGCAATTTTGGCAATTTACTATTTTTAGCAGTTTTTAACTTCCGGGGCCATTTTGAGGGACCAAATGAAGGTTTTTCGGGATCAAGGTTCTCAATGATAGCCAAAGGCATGATTGAGCCCCCAAAATGAATCTCCTCGATGATACCTTTCCAATGAGCTATCATACACCTAAAACGAAAATTGTATGCAAACGTTACGACCCCGAGAAGTTGATGCACCAACTTACCCAAACAGGGCCCACATGACTTTTGGCGCTTCATCTCCTAGGGTTAGGTTTTTGGATATATAGGGTTTTTGGCATTCCCTCTTATTGTAAAAAGGCCTTCAGATCCTCATTGTAATCATCTTCTTGCGAATGCGAGTAGCCACCACATCTCTTCTCAGAGATAAGCTGCCACCATTCTAGCGAGTCTTTCACTCTGTATTTTTACAGTCTCTGTACATTTCTTTCATTAATAGAAATCGTGTATTATTGTATATCCGTGTTTATGGTTGCATATCTGATACATTTATGTTATATTATTGAATATCTGCGATATCTTTGTGCATTTCGTTATTATATCTCCGCTCTCATTTCGTGCTGAAAATAATCCGGATCACCCAGGTCACAAAACTTCCATGATATCTTGATCATGAGTCTTATACTTGTTGAAGTCCTCCTGGATCCCAAATATGATGCTTCTGGCCACTTTCCTTACTGACTTTTTGTTGTATTGTTTCTGCCTCCAACCTTCCAGGATCCCAAACTTTACTTTGTTGTTGCTCAATCTCCTTTCTTTTTTTAATAAAATGTGCTTGCATGTTTCCCTCCTCCTCCTTCCTCTGGTATTTCCACTTGGAAATATTTAACAAATGCTTCCAGAACTTGTCCAAGTCAATTTCTCCTCTTGTCCTTTTCTAGTACACACCATTGCTTCAATTTGGTTTTTTCAAATGCCCACAAAATATTTGTATGGCTGCTTCCATCTCCTTGTCTCCACATTCTCTTATGTCCTCAATTTCTTGAGAATATTGATCACTAAATAAAAACTTGTGAAACCAATAATGCATATCTCCAAGCTGTATGTCCAATCTACATGATTTCTCAAACAAAATCTGTTCTTTGATCTCATTAAAATGACAGATTAGCAATAAACATTTTGTACCTTTTTGTAAGTATTTCTCCATTATCATGCATCGATAATCATTTATTTCAGACTTGCTAACATCCTTCATTGTTATCGTTCCTTTGGCAAGTTCCATACATGCATCACTGTAGTCTTGCATAACCCATTTCAATATTCCATGTGCTTCATCATTTCAAATATATCCAAGCCAACTTAGTGGTTTATGCACATATTCATTTTCCTCACAATGTTGTCTCAACTTTGAAGTGTTTTGGTTTCCTTTCTCTTTGACCTTCCTTCCTTGAATTTCTTCTACATTCGGTCTGCTTCTTGATGAATTTTCTGTTAGAACACAATTTTGGCCATATATGCTAAATCTCCATTTGGTTTTCATTGTATCAACAATATTTTGTGTGAGAGTTATAAGAAATCTCTCCCATTCTTCTTCACAAATCTCTAAGGCACATAATTGTCTCCTCCAATATTCTTGTTGCTTTTTGAAAAACTGTCTTCTTCCATCTTCATAAATCTCATTTATGTTTACACCTGCACACATAATAAACACATTACAAAAAAAATAATTCTCAAGACATTCTTGGAGCTCAGTTTTAGTCACAACTTGTTTTTCTATCTTATTTTCCACCACAACACTTAATAATTCATATGCATATCCTTGAGCTTTGTCTTCATTTATAGTCCTTGAAATCTCATTGACCTTAGCAGTATCTTTGTCCTCTTTCTTGTCCTCTAAAATAATTTTATATAATGTACTTCTTTGTATTGCATTCTCCTCATACTTCCATAAGGTATATGGATGTCTGAAAACCTCATCATAGGAATCCACCTGTTGCTTGACTTGCTTCAAAGGAATGTCCCACTCCTTATTTACTAAATCCTTATGCTGATTTGATGCTTCCTCAAACTTATCCTGTTCAATAACTGGTTTTGCAATTTTGGTGTGGTGTTCATCCATCTTGTTCTCTTATAGAGACTTTTTTCTTAGAACCTTTTTATTGTCTTATTGTGGCAAACAACAACCCTCCTTTATTTTTAAAGAAAGTAAAGGGGCCCCCTTATTAATTTTGGTAATGTTACCTTGATTTGTTCTTGGTTTTATATTTCTAGTGTTTTTTCATGTCTTGTTTGTCTTTTTGACGTTCTCATTATCTCCCTCTCTTTGATATATTTCCATTTACATGATTTATTTGGTTTGATTTTCTTGTATAGTCATGTAAATATTTTATCATTTAGGTGATTGGATTGGTTTTGATTGGACATTATTATATCACAACAACTTGGTTAATTATTGATAGTATATTTAATGTGAATTCCTCACATTCACTTTGTTCTCAAACAAGATTATGAGGAATATTTTTATATCATTCAATAATTAACATGTGATTATAAAATATGGTTCAATTAATTGATTTAAATTTTCCAACAATTGAATGATTATTAAATTTTATGGAGTTAATTTCTTCAATTTGAAAAATATCCTCAATCCTGAAATATAATGTCCAATCTGGTATATTTAGAATATGTGATATCAATCAGATTTGATTTTATTAATTGATTTTGGTTAATTAATATTTGAATATCTTGTAGTTCATCTTTTAATATATTTTTGTTATTAATTTAATTTCTTTTTGTTATAGGTGTCTATTACAAATCTGCAGTTCAACTATAATCTCCAAAATATGCCCAAAATAATTCATTTAGTTAAAATTATTCATCTCTAAAAGACATAATACTTGGGAAACATTAAATGGAAAATTTGTATCAGTTTCAGGAGGCTATCTTTCAGCTTTCATTTTGAAAGAACAGTGAGAAATTTCTTCAAACAGTTGAAAAACCACTTCTAAAACATGGTCAATTACCTTATCCTAAAAGGATTCTCTCAAAATCTCAACCGTTTGGGAGAAATATTATCAAGAAGGAGGCAAACCAGATTTGTTGTTATGACCAACTCATAGGAAGCAATTTTGCAAGTTGGGTTTCGAGTGATCATAGAAGAATTTCCGAAAACGGTCGAAAAACCAATTGCATAATGGGTCCATTTACTTCTCAAACAAGGTTTTTCCTCAGAAAGTTAATATTTTGGGAGAAATCTTATTAGGAAGGAGGCAAAATTTCCCAGATTTGATGTTACGACCAACTCACAACAAGCAATTTTGCAGGTCAATTAGTGAATAATCTCTTCAAACAGTTGAAAACCGACTTAAAAAACATTCTCATTTACATTATCCTAAAAGGATTTGCAAAGAGGTCAAACGTTTTTGGAGATATGATGCTTTTTTTGGGAAGGTTTTGTCGAGAATTAACATTTTGCAAATTCTGTAGCTGATTTTGTTCCGAATGCTATGGTCGATTGATGAGAAAGTTTTGGATGACTCAAGGAAGATTCAAATTGAAGGAAAAAGGAATGCATAAAAATCTGTTTATTCAGGTTGTACTAAGGTTCTAGATCTGAAACTTGAGAGGAAAAATTCTGCAGGAAGATACTTTCAATGGCACTATTGTAAGAATAGGTAGAGTTTTGATCTCTAAGAGAAGAAGAATTTGCACTATTGTAAAGCTGCTTCTTGAAGGATTTCAGGACTCAAAGGACTGTATAACAACATATGGAGTTAATAATAATAATTTTCATTTCCTTTGCACTATTGTATTTGAATTGCTGGATTATTACTATTTCTTGATGTTGTAGTTATTTTGGTTTAAATTCTGTTTCCATTAGTGTATTGACAATTAATATGAACACTACTGTTCATCTCATTTGTTTTATATTCGTGAATGCTTTGTTTAAAGCTATCTTTACAGGGCTGCACAAGATTTGAACCAAGATTGATTATGATTTCATGGAGATTAGTTTGTAATGACTAATAACTATTTATTGATCATTTTCAAACTTGTCTTGATTTCCTTTATATTGGATTAAAATGAACTACTTATTTTGTTCAATATAAATCTCACAATGAATTCATATTACAGATTGTATTTGGGTATATACATGAGTATTTTTTATAACTATTTGTCAGAATTATTTTATTGTGTATTTTCTTGAACAACCTATGAATCCTTGAACTATTTTGATGATTCATAGATCCATCTTAACCACAGTCACAATTACAATCCTTCCCTCTTATTAATAGATAATATTGCTCTTGATTAGGAGTAAGGCTATCCTTCTGCTGGTTAAGATAGGTTTTCATTTTGTTCACTTGCATTTTAGGATTAATCTGCATTTGCAATCTGATTAAAATTCTTTTCATTCTTTAAGTCTCCTTTCGTAGGAGCATGCCTTATTGTGGCTAGACTGAACCTTGATTTCATTCACCTTAAAGGGATCATATTTTCGAAAGTAATAACATACAAGTGATTTATTTCTCTTCAATTTTTTAATAATAATAATCTACTATCATACACTAACAAGTTGAAGGCCTTGTACATAGACAATTTCATATACAAGATAGCTTAGGCTAAATTAACTTTAGGTTAGTATTAGGAAAAGGGTAACTGGACCCATTTTAACTAGTTGGAATCACCATTCCAAACAGATAAGGGCCTAATTGGGGTCCTGACCGGGTGATTTCCCCAATGTTGATTATGGTCATTTTTGGCCATCAACATGTCTTTAGAAACAATCCCTCATTCATTTTCTGTCAGCATACATTCACATTTACTCAACAAAATTGAATCCAATTAAGGAAAATCTATTACCTCAATTTCTTCAATTTCCACTTCGAGATATCCATTTTCAACCTTAGGCTTTGCTAACCAATCTTCCAACAAATTTAGTTCTTCATTAAAATTTATGGGCACTACCTCTGAGTGTTGTCTCTTTTCTTCATTATTTTCATTCTCTTTATCTGTCACATAACTACTTCCTCTTATTCCATCTACTAGAATCTCCTAATATTTGTTTCCTTGAGACAATTTTGCATCATCCACGTTTTTTATGGCAGTTTTTAATGACTGTCCATCTTCATAACCTGCATAACCTGCATAACCTGCATAACCTGCACACACACACAAATTCTTAGTTTCAAAAACATGAGCCTTTTGAGTCCCTTCAGATGCCTCTAGCATCCTTTCTTTATACTAGACTAAACTCTCCAAGCCATTCATGAGGTATACATATTGTCCCTCTTCTCCATATCCAATCATTACTCCCTACTCTGGTTCATAATAGTGAACTACCTATCCTGCTTCCAAGGAATTTCTGTACTCAGTTTCCTCTTCTTCTATTCTGATTCAATCATTTGATATGTGCTTCAATTTTCATCTCAACTTTCTTGCAAACAAATGCACAATAGGCCATTTAACCTTCTTCCTCAAATTCCAACCATTTCTTTGGTCTTCTTTAACTCTCTCCTATAACAACTTCATCATCTCACTAAGCTGTTCTTTTAACTCAAGAATCTCTCTATCAAATTCCTTATCATTCATCTTGATTTTTCCAATTACTCTAGTACTTTCTTTCATATTACTATGGCTTTCTTTTGAACCCTTCATCTGACTGTCTCTATTCATATTTATCTCTTTCTTTGTGAGTGTCTCCATGCTCAACTATGAGTTGCAATAATCCTTTGTAGTAACAAGTCTTTTTCTCCTTGCTACAATATACCTCACCAATATTTTCCTCCTGAGCCTGGCCTTTTCATATCTCCAATTCTCTCCTATGGAACCTTCTTGAGCTTCATCTGCTCCTCTAGCATTCTTCACTCTTTCCCTTGAGAAATTCTATTGTTCTCCTTCTTCTGTCACAACTTTACTACCTGTAAGGTTTTTGCCACAATGCATTTCTTTGCTGCTATCTGTAAACACAAAAATTTCTTTACCATAGTTATTTGCAAAATATGAGATTCATTACCTGTAGGACCTGTTTCAAGATATTGTCCTCCAAACATTTCTATCCAACTCAGCTCCTTGGCTAGAATGACCTCTAATCTACAATTTCAAAATTCCTCTACTAAACATCGTTCCTTTACTCTAACACACATAAGTCCTCCTTTTAACAAATACATGATTCTTCAAAATTAAATCTAAAATGTATACCTTACCTCCAGATCTCACCTAACATGTATCCTCTGTATATTGTCATTCACAATATTCCTTCTGTAATTTCTAATTTGTAGACTTTCCCTTTCTTCTGCATCTTCACCTTTATTACCCAACTCTACTGCTGGAATTATTCCTTCCTCTTTCTGTACAATACATCTCAAATAATTTTGCCAGAGTTTAACTGCAAAATACAAACAAATAAATTACTTGGCTATTCCTTTTAATATTAGTTTTCTCTTTCCAAAGAGTATTGCTGCATTTTGATACCACCTGATGGAGGTAGGGCATGCCAATTTCTTTCATCGACCCGCGTAATCAACTTCTCTACAACCCAAATACTCCTTAAAATGATTGTATCAAATGCGATCAAATGCTAAAATCCTGCGACAAACCATATTCTTCTTCAAATCTTTTTTTTAAACCCAAGCACTAGGGGTTATTCTCCACACAACTTGTGTATTAAACTCAGTACTAATCCAAAACCTAGGTGCTAAACTTCATAGGATATTATGCCAAAACCAAGTGCTAGAACCTGAGCACTAAACCTCCATAATATAATGGCTATGACCAGGTGCTAACAATATCAATATCATCATATCACATATCTGGAATATCAATCATATGACACTTCACAAATTCACGGGGTCTGATATACGAAAATTGTGCTATGGAACCGTGATACCAGTGTATCGCTTATCAAAATGTCACAATGAAAAAACATTAAAACCTTACGATATGGCCGGAGCCATTATGGAAGTATGAGCAAGTAACCACTACACCAGAATATCAACATTTCTCTTATCGGCTATAGCATATAACACAACACTTACATATATAGGTTGGGGTCCGATATGGAACTCTGTGGTGGAACCATTATACCATGATATTGCCTCTTGTATTATTGCATCACAATGCATATAAATTTATCGATATGGTAGCATATCAAAATAGAACCCTTCTATGGAACAAGGATATCTAATATCACCGTATCGCCTATCTAAAAGATATGGCACTTGTAAATATCGTTGCGATGATATGGAACTAAGACAATGGAACTCCAATATTGACTATGTTGAATCACCAACTATCAATTATACAAACTGTTGCTTCCCCGATATATCAGATATCGCTCCCAAAATAAATTTGACACCTAACAATTATCATCAAGCCCGATCCCAATATGGGGCTTCCTAATAAAACTGCACCACGTGTCTCCTTAGTATACCATTGATCTGGCATGTTGTCACCTCTAGTTTAATCATCACCATTCATTCATTTGTTTGCACAATTTCGCCCACAGATGCACAAATATCTGGTTCAGACACATAATACAAATGTTGACCCAACTTCAACTCTTCAATCTTGATTTAATTCTATCAAATCTCACATACGCTAAATCAAATCATCCTCTATTTCTTAAACAAATACCTTTCACTGCCACATTCATTATAAAATTGCTATGTCCACAACTCACTCTTAGTTTCTCTCTCAGGGTATACACAAGGTATTTATTCATTCATGGATCCATTAAGTGAAAACATTAAATAAAATACACACACACATAAACAAGAAACACCATACTTTCATTTACTCTATACAACTTTATACAAATTTAGAATATCACTCTAGCTCGATTCCATGAGTTGGACTTGTCCTCGACCTTCTCTCTTTTTGGCATGCTTTCTCTCTATTGGCCACACTCTCTCTCTGGTCATATTCCTCTCCAATTGGCCACACCTATCTATTCCTGTAGGCCAAATTACTAAATTTTTTAAGATCTTGATTACTCTCCATAAATATGCAACTTAATCCTAATATCTTTCTCAGATCCTCGAAATATGCTAAAGGCAGATTCAATTACATACTTGTCAAGCAATTCATCTTAAAAATCCTTCTACAATCTAAATAAAACTTAGGAAAATAAAATAATTTAATTAGGGAACCCACTCCCTTTAGTAAACTCTAAGACCCTTCTAGGTCTTCTCAAAATAATCAATTTCTGATGGGAAATGCTCCTGCATCAGACTCCTAGGGAACAAATTTCCATGATCTCTTGATCACGAGTCTTCTGCTTCTTGAAGTCCTCCTAGATCCCAAATATTATGTTGTTGTCCACTTGCCTTGTTTCCTTGCTACTGTATTGTTTCTTCCTGCAATATTCCAAGATCCCAAACTTTACTTTGTTGTTGCGCAATCTCCTTGATTTTTTTGATAAAATGTACTTGCATATTGCTCTCCTTCTTCTTCCTTTGGTATTCCCACTTGGAAATATTTAACAAATGATTCCATAACTCGTCCAATTCAATGTCCATTCTTGTCCTTTGTTGGTACACACCATTACTGCAATTTGGATAGTTCAAATGTCCACAATTTTTTTTTTTCTGGCTATTGCCATCTCCTTGTCTCCACACTCTCTTATGTCCTCAATTTTTTGAGAATATTGATCATTAAATAAATATTTGTGCAACCAATAATGCATATCTCCAAGCTGCATGTTCAATCTACATGATTTCTCAAACAAACTTTGTTCTTTGATCTCTTTAAAATGACATATTAGCAATACAATTTTTATACCTTTTTGTAAGGAGTTCTCCATTATCATGCACCAATGATCATTTATTTCATCCTTTCTATCATCCTTCACTGTTATCCGTTATCATGTACCAATGATCATTTATTTCATCCTTTCTATCATACTTCACTGTTATCCTTGTTGAAGTGCTGAATTGGTCTTTGGTTATGGTTGGACTTTCTTCCTGGTTATGGTTTGGAATTTCTGCTTGATACACTAGCTCTGGAGAGATGTACACTACCTTGGTTGGCTATTGGTTCTAGGGTTTTCTTCCACAATTATTCTCTCTGTCAAGGTTAAGGTTCTCTGGTGTGGCCTTTGTGCCCATGGTTGGGTGACAATATTGCTATATTGTCTATGGTGAAATGAGCACACCTATTATTCTAATAGGTTATGGGCCCACACTATCTTCATATAGTCTAGCCACTGGAAGGTATATTGGGAGGATTTGCTTAGTTGCAGTTGCAGTCAAAAGTTTTTCTGCAACAACAAAACCCTAAACCTCGTGTTGAGGCACCTTAAGTAAAGCACTTGACCTAATTCCTGGATAAGCTAGTGCACCCTAGCCTAGCACACCTCCTAGTACTCTCAGCAAGCCAAGGCATCAAGTTTGAGTTTTTGGTCAAAGTCAAAGGTTGACCAAGTCAAATTCAAAATTTGACCAAGTCAAAGCAGTCATGACTTACTCTATGAAGTCTGAAAACAAGTTAGAAGGTGCTTCTAACTTCAGAGCATGGAAGACAAGGATTTACCTCATCCTTTCCAAGAATAAAGTGTTGGATATCATGAAAGGAAAGATCATGGAACCACAGTTTGAAGCGGGTGTTAGCACTAGAAGTCAGCTCAAGAGTGCTATTGAGTCAAGCCTAGCACACCTTGTTTTAAAATTTTCAATAAGGGTTTTAGATATGGATATATTCTTGCTTGGTTTGAAAATAAATAATGGTGTGATCTATTAAGATCACTTACCTAGGTGCAACAAGTCAGGTAAATAAAACTAATGATTAGTGGTTTAAGGTTTTGGGTGATGTGATTGAGAGAAGGGAAAGACAAAACTAATAAATCCACCAATAAACAAATCTTTTCCTTAATGTCCTTATGCAGTAGAAGAATAAACCTCTATTTAAAAATAATTTCAAATAAGATTTAAGGCGAAGAAACACCAATGTGGCAAATATTACTGATTATCCTTTAAAGCAACCTTCTCAGCACATAAGCATTTTTCATACCATCATATAACATCAACAAAGTGTTGCAGAAGAAAAAAGGAAGATGATAAACATAAAAGGAACACAAAACTAACCATTAACTTTATTAGCAATTGAAGTCTTTACATAGGAAAGATGAATCTAAATAGTCTTTATATATAAAATATCAAGCCAAAACAAGGATCAAACACTTTGCAACTCTCTCTTAGTCCCTCGGTATGAATCCTCTCTCTTCCCCCGTATCTTTCATTACAAATCATGATTTAAATAACAATCACAATAAACTATCTGTTTGCTGATTTGCTGGAAATAAAAAAAAAAAAAATTAAAAATGAATTGGTTGAAATGAAGTCTTGAATAGCTAAGAACTGCTGGTCAAAAATCTCCTTGGAATGGGAATGATCTTCTTGGTTGATCTTTGACTTTCTTCTAGGTGTCCTTCTTCCTAGATTTTCAAGCTACTTTCATCGAGATCCTCTTTGAATGTTGATTCCACACTTTTGGATATGCACTGTCACTTGCTTTCCATTGGTTAAGTGTCTTTGTGATAAGTTTTTTCCTATTAATTCAATTTCCTAAAATCTGATTCTTCCTGCTGAGTTCTGCCTAAAGATTTGGGATTTTAGCTTGAAAATATGGATCTTCAAACTAATATGATGCCAGATAGCATATCTTCAATTTCGAGTTGATTTGATGCCCTTCATGAAATCTGAGTCTCAAAACCCATATCAACCATACGATTAGCTTCATCAAATGCCAAGAATGAAACTTGCTGATGGTTTATTTATCATTTGGTCTTCCAGGAGTGACAACTATAGTATCAACTTTATTCCAAATCCCTTAACTACGAGTGCTCTTGACAAACTGACAACTTGTTGGCGTTATGATTTTGACCACAAGCTTGGGCCATATCGTCCACCAGATTTCATGTTATTATATCACCATTCACCAAAGAAAATAAGGATCCATTATTGGAAGAAAAGTCTTGAAAGGGGCATCCACGAAATTCCTTCTATGTTTGTAATCACACCCACCATGATCAAGGATATATTATTTTCTATGGAGTTCTCCTATCTTGGGATATCTCTTTGATACCTTGCTACATAGGTTAATATCATAGGAATTCCATCAAACCTTCTGGATCTTGAAAGAAGCTAAGAGAATAAGAAAAACCCCATCATATATAGAGAGCTTTATATACTTGGTCTGGTTGCAAATTCAAATACACTTGATGCTTGGTGGATTTTGTCTCAAGAATGCTGGAGATAGAAACTATTGTCGGTTTCAATTTATTTGGGCGCATAACTTCTACAGGATCACCATCACACTGTTCACACTTTCAAATTTTGACACCTGTAAACTTTCTTCAACACCTGGGTGATTAAAGAGACACTTAGTTTTCACTATCGATCTAATTTTGGGCTATGATCTCATTTATATGCATTGTAGGTTTCATTGTATGTAAACACATTGAATAAATCCTTTGCCCCTAGTGGGATCTCTCCTTATGGTGCTTTGGTCGTGTTGTCGACTTTTTAAACTTGATGTTTGAACCCTCAGACCATGTGAACATTACCTCATCATGTCTTGACTTAGTAGGTGGTTCTAACCTGTGTTGTGTATTGATGTAGGTGTTGAATGGCGCGTATACTTGGAGACTGGGCAAACAACCCAATATTTTTCCAAATAATAAATCCCAAATGCTTTAGATATAATAAAAAACATTGATTTCCAAAACCAAATCAAACATATTTAAAACAAAATATTTTTTTACAATATTTGGCCTTTATGGAATTTGAAGACTTGGAAAAATTGAGAGCTATTAAAAGGTGATAAAAACATCCCACTTGGTCTATAGTAGCCAAAGTAAAACCCCTATAGTACAATTTCACTGAATTTTGATGGATGCGCTACTAGGATCTGGAACTTCCTATAGCGCCTTTAAGGCCACAATTTGATTATGAAAACAAGAGTGCTAACATGGGATCCACATGGGATGACATACTCCCTATGAGTTGCCAAGAAATTTTCTAGACCCATGCCTTACTCATTGGGATTATGGAGTCAATTAATTCCTTCCAAACTTTTGCAACTTATTCAAAAATATGAAAATACACTACTGAAAACAAAACATACTGCTGCAAACCAAATGATCCAGAAGCGAGCTTAATCTATACACTAGCTATTCTAGTCCAACTAGAATTAATTGCTCATGTAAAACTGAACTTCCAATGAATCCATACAACAAACTAATTAACAATTTGCATCTTGCTTTCACCTTTGAATTCTAGTAGGACAAAAGGATTTAAAATATTTGAAAACCCATACCTATAGCTCTTGGATTCTTCTTTAATAAAAACAAGAATAAAAGGCTTCTTACTGCATTTCAATTGCATATAGATGTACACTGTATCCTTAAACTCATAAAGAACCTCCAACTGTTCCAAGAAAGAAGATTATCTCAGTGTTAGATCAGCTACAATTTCATTTGTCTACAAAACTGAAGATTGTTGTAGGATGATTTCACTACTTTCAAGTGGAGCTTCTAATGTATAAAACATATCCTTATGTTTATCAAAGAAAAGAAAACCTTCAACAAGAAATAGGCTAGTGATCTGCTCATATGCTTCAACTTTAGTTTCTTGGGAAAGTACGTCATTTTGAAAACCATGAGAATCATGTTGAATATCTTGAGGAACAATTTCTTCTTTAACCATTTCTTGATTACAAACATTTTAAACTTCAAACCCCATACAACATTCCCCAAAAAGAAGGTCAAAAAAGTATCTTTGTTTAAATGCAACATACAAATCCTTCAGTGAATGAATGCTAGCAGCAGGGAGGGATTGAAACCATTCACGAGCATGTTCTTCTAAAGAAAATCTAAACATCTTGATTAAGACATCCTGGTGGAAAAAATCATGTTCAAACACACATTTGCAAAAATTTAACAAGTGTTCACTAAGATGATCATGCTCTCTTCCTCTGAATCTGAGAAGACAGTCATCCCATTCAACTATAGTAAGTACTAGATGTGGAAAACCAACTATGTTTGATAAATCACAAAATGCATACCTCTGAGCAATGATAACATCCATTTCCATTTCCGTCATGTATCAGTAAAGTTGCCAACATGTTCTTTCTTCATGGAGTGGAGTCACTGGGTGAATGATGCGGTCTCTATTATGTGACCAAATCTTGTTCACCATCAAAGACTGGATCTGTTCTATGTCGTTCTCCCATGGAAGATTACTTCATTTCCATCCCCGACAAGGAAGCCAAAAGATGTTATCACTAGAATTCAACTCAAGACTGCTACTGAGTCAATCCTAGCACACCTTGTTTCAAAATGTTCAATAAGGTTTTTAGAGATGGATAGATTCTTGCTTGTTTTGAAAGGAAATAATAGTCTGATCTATTAAGATCACTTACCTAGGTGTAGTAAGTCAGGTAAATAAAGCTAATGATTAGTGGTTTAAGGTTTTGGATGATGTGATTGAGAGAAGGGAAAGACAACACTGATAAATCCACCAATAAACAAATCTTGTTCTCAATGTTCTTATGCAGTAGAAGAATAAACCTTTATCTAGAAATCATTCCAAATAAGATTTAAGGAGAAGAAACATCAATGGTGCAAAGATTACTGAAAATACTTTAAAGAAACCTTATCATCACATAACCATTTGTCATACCATCATATAACATCAACAAAGTGTTTCAAAAGAAAAAAGGAAGATGATAAACATAGAAGGAACAAAAAACTAACCATTAACTTTATTAGCAGCTGAAGTCTTTACTTAGGCAAGATGAATCTAAATAGTATTTAGATATAAAATATCAAGCCAAAATAGGGATCAAACCCTTTGCAACTCTCTCTCAGTCACTTGGAATGAATCCTCTCTCTTCCCCCCAACTTCCATTACAAATCATGATTTAAATAACAATCAAAATAAACTAACTGTTTGTTGATTTGATGGAAATAACAAAAAATAAATTAAAAATGAAATTGGTTGAAATGAAGTCTCGAATAGCTAAGAACTGTTGGTCACAAATCTCCTTGGAATAGGAATGATCTTCTTGGTTGATCTTTGAATTGCTGCTAGGTGTCTTGCTTCCTATATTTTCAAGCCACTTTCATCGGGACCCTCTTTGAATGTTGATTCCACACTTTTGGATTTGCACTGCCACTTGTTTTCCATTGGTTAAGTGTCTTTGTGATAAGTTTTTGCCTATTAATTCAATTCCCTAAAATCCTATTATGCCTGTTGAGTTATGCCTAAAGATCTTGGATTTTAGCCTCAAAATATGGATCTTAAAACTAATCTGATGCCATATAGCATATCTTCAATTTTGAGTTGATTTGATGCCCTTCATGAGCATGTTCTTCTAAAGAAAATCTGATCATCTTGATTAAGGCATCCTCGAGGACAAAATCATGTTCAAGCATGCATTTATGAAATATTAATAACTATTCACCGGGATGATCATGCTTTCTTCCTTTGAATATGGGAAGATAGTCATCCCATTCAGCTATAGTAGGCACTGGATGTGGAAAACCAACTATGTTTGAGGAATCACAAAATGCATACCTATGAGAAAGGATAGCATCCATTTCCATTTCCGTCCTGTATCAATGAAGTCACCAACATGTTATTTCTTCATAGAGTGGAGTCGCTAGGTGAATGATGCAATCTCTATTATGTGACCAACCCTTGTTCACCATCAAAGACTGGATTTGTTTTATGTTGTTCTCCCAACGAATATTACTTCATTTCCATCCCTGGCAACGATGCCAAAAGAGGTTAATGCTAGAATTAAATTCATGACTTCTATTGAGTCAATCCTAGCACACCTTGTTTCAAAATGTTCAATAAGGGTTTTAGATATGGATAAATTCTTGCTTGGTTTGAAAGGAAATAATGGTGTGATCTATTAAGATCACTTACCTAGGTGCAACAAGTCAGGTAAATAAAACTAATGATTAGTGGTTTAAGTTTTTGGGTGATGTGATTGAGAGAAGGGAAAGACAAAATTGATAACTACACCAATAAACAAATCTTGTCCTAAGTTTCCTTATGCAGTAGAAGAATAAACCTTTATCTAGAAATCATTCCAAATAATATTTAAGGCGAAGAAGCACCAATGAGGCAAAGATTACTGAAAATCATTTAAAGAAACCTTCTCAACACATAAGAATTTTTCATACCATCATATAACATCAACAGAGTGTTTCAGAAGAAAAAAGGAAGATGATAAATAGAGAAGGAACACAAAACTAACCATTAACTTTATTAGCAGCTAAAGTCTTTACATAGGAAAGATGAATCTAAACAATATTTAGATATAAAATATCAAGCGAAAACATGGATCAAACCCTCTGCATCTCTCTCTCAGTGCCTCTGACTGAATCCTCTCTCTTCCCCCTAGATTCTACTACAAATCATGAATTAAATAACAATCACAATAAACTAATTGTTTGCTGATTTTCTAGAAATAACAAAAAACAAATTAAAAATGAATTGGTTGAAATGAAGTCTCGAATAACTAAGAACTGTTGGTCACAAATATCCTTGGAATGGGAATGATATTCTTGGTTGATATTCATCTTACTGCTAGGTGTCCCGCTTCCTATATTTTCAAGCCACTTTCATTGAGCTCCTCTTTGAATGTCGATTCCACACTTTTGGATATTTACCGCCACTTGTTTTCCATTAGTTAAATTTCTTTGTGATACGTTTTTTCCTATTAATTCAATGCCCTAAAATCTGATTCTGCCTGTTGAGTTATGCCTAAAGATATGAGATTTTATCTTGAAAATATGGATCTTCAAACTAATTTGATGCCAAATAACATATCTTCAATTTCGTTATGATTTGATGCCCATCATGAAATCTGAAGCTCAAAACCCATATCAACCATACGATTAGCTTCATCAAATGCCAAGAATGAAACATGTTGAAGGTTTATTTATCATTTGGTCTTCCAAGAGTGACAACCACAATATAAAATCCACATTCCAAATCCCTTAACTGCGAGTGCTCTTGAAAAACTGGAAACTTGTTGGCATTACGATTTTGACCAGGATGTTATTATATCACCATTCACCAAAGACAATAAGGATCCATTATTGGATGAAAACTCTTGAAAGGGGCATCCATGAAATTCCTTCTATGTTTGTAATCACACCCATCGTGAGCAAGGAGCTATTATTTTCTCGGGACTTCTCCTATCTTGGGCTATCTCTTCAATACCTTTCCACAGAGGTTAATAGCACATGAGTTCCATCGAACCTTTTGGAGCTTGAAAGAAGCTATAATAATAAGCAAAAACCTCATAATATATAGAGATCTTTATATACTTGGTTTGGTTGCAAATTCAAATACACTTGATGCGTGGTGGATTTGGGCTCGATAATTCTTGAGATAGAAACTGATGTTGGTTTCAATTTATTTGGGCGCACAAATTCTATGGGATCACCATCACACTATTCACACCAACACATTTTGACATTTGTAAACTTTCTTCAACACCCGGGCAATTAAAGAGACACTTAGTTTTCACTGTCGATATAATTTCGAGCCGTGATCTCATTTATATGCACTGTAGGTTTCATTGTATGTAAACAAATTGAATAAATCCACCGCCCCTAGTGGGATCTCTCCTTTTTGTGCTTTGGTCATGTTGTCGACCTTTGAACTCTATGTTTGAACCCTCATACCATGTGAACATTACCTCATCGTGGCTTGACTTAGTATGTGGCGCTATCCCATGTTGTGTATTGATGTAGGTGTTGAATGGCATGTACACTTGGATACTAGGAAAACAACCCAATATTTTTCCAAATAATAAATCCCAAATGCTTTAGATATAAAAAAAAACATTGATTTCCAAAACCAAATCAAATAGATTTAAAACAAAATATTTTTTTACAATATTTGTCCTTTATGGCATTTGAAGACTTGGAAAACATGAGAGCTATTAAAAGGTGAGGAAAACATCCCACTTGGTCTATAGGAGCCAAAATAAAACCCATATAGTACCATCTCACTGAATTTTGATGGATGCGCTACTGGGATCTGGAACTTCCTGTAGCACCTTTAAGGCCACAATTTGATTAGTGCTAACATCAGGAAAATAGAAGGAACCTCAGAACATTGCAGTTATGGAGAAGTTCAAGGACAATGACATCAATTTTATGAGCATCATATTGGACTCTGTAAAGGACCATTTGATACCCTACATTTCTCATCTTGACTCATCTAAGAATATGTACGATGCCCTAACTAACCTCTTATGAGTCATAAATATTGGAAAAGTGACGAGTCTGAAGAATGAGCTCAGTGACATGAAAATGAATGATGATGACATCATAACATCATAATTTGTAAGAATATCTCAGTTAAGAGATCAACTACAAGCTATTGAGGAAATAATTTCATAAAAGGAACTAGTAAATATAGTACTTAATGGCCTTCCCAAGACATGAGATGCATTTTTCGCAAGCATGAACACAAGAATGAAGTATACCACATTTGAAGAACTTCAGACTTGCTATGCACAAGAAGAATCAAGGGTTATCACAAAATAGAAATCCCAAAAGAAAGATGATGATCAATCCTACACAAAAAGTTCAAGAAATTCAGGAATAGGAAGAAGTTTGGCTCAAGGAAGAAACCAAATCAAAAAAAGGATATGTCAAAAATAGAATGCTTCAATTGTTGAAAATATGGTCACTATAGGAATGAGTGTCCTGAGTTAAAGAAAAGGAAGGAAACACATGAAGCAACAATTGCCAAAGAAAAGGAACCCTTAAAGAAATTCAAGCAGGATGAAGAAAACTTATTCTACTATTCATGGTAACAATATTCTTCTGTAACATAGTCCTTGCACATACCATGTTTACATACATATAATGTGTATCTATTTCTTAGAAGATAATATGGTTAGTTTCAATGAAACAATACCTATGGGAGTAGAACAAGATAAGGATTTCCATTACAATGAATACTAGTAATGTCTTTGAAAAGGATGAAGTATGACGACTACCTTTGGTAACAATCCCTGTGGAAGCTATTAAAATTGTATATAAGTAACAACTGCAATATGGGCCACAATCAGAACCAAACTTGAAGAGACCATGAAGGAGTTTGACCAGAAAGAAGTCAGTAATAAAGAGGAAACTAGAATAGACTTGTGACACTTTACAAAAAGCAAGAAGGATGTAGATGGAATCATGGACTCTCTCAGATGGAGGGAGATGATTACAGAATTCCAAAAGAAGATAATGCATATTTCTCATTCATGCATGAATATGGGATTAGGAGGGAGCTAATCGTCAATGATGTGATCCATTAAAGAACCTGTGAAGACTATTAAGTATCTGTCCATGTTCTTCATTAGAAGTAACAACCATGATAAGAAACACATGTTCAGTTGTACTCTAGAAGAAGTATTCTTCAAAAAGAATCCTTGGATATCCTTGGTTGTCCATCTACATTTGTGTTCCTATGACGAAAAGAAGTTGGAACCTTCAGAAAGGAAGGGAATAAAATCTATAGAAGATTCCATGGACTCCAACACTAAATATAAACATGAGGAAGAACATGAAGATTCCAAGAAAGAAAGAAAAGTCAGAACAACCAATTGAACCAGTTATTATACCAAGAATCATAAGACTACCAACATGTTTTGAACCCACTAGAAGCAGTCAAATAGAAGGAATGGAAGGAAGCTGTGATGAAGAAATATGTATGTGAGAAATTGTGAAAAATACTTATGAATGGAAGGATTTATAGATATAAGGTGAGATTCATAACTAGAGGGTTCTCCCAGAAGGAGGGAGAAGACTATGACAGTAGCTTGTTCCAGTAACCAGATATACCTCTAGCTGAGCCATTATATCTCTTGCAGTAAACATGGGTTGGAGTTTACATCATATGGATGTAAAGACTATTCTTCTCAATAGAGTAATTGAAGAAGAATCATATATAGAGAAACCTCAAAGTTTTGAGGTACACCAGAAAGAGACCCATGTATGCAGATGGAAGAAGACCTTGTATGAATTCAAGCAACTTGGTGCAGAGCCTCTCATGTACAACACAAGCATGGTGAAAAATTCCTATGATAGAGAAAGTGCATCGAAATGGTTCTTCAGAAGTCCAGGACAATGGATTGTAAATCCATGGAAAAATCCCATGATGACAGATCTGAAGAAGTTGAGAGACTTTGATCCAGTAGAACCATCCCTGTATCGACAATTGAATGGCTCGTTGATGTATTTGGAGAATACTTAGTCAGATATTTGATTTTCTATGAAAATAGTTCCAGGTGGAACCTAGCCATGAGAATTGAATAATTGCAAAGCATGCCTTGAAATGTCTTCATGGGATGTTTGAATTATGATATATAGATGCATGGATTTATCGATTTAGATTGGGTAGGGAGTGCAGATAACATAGGAAGTGCTTCTTGGATATGTTTCAGTTTGATATTTTCTATGATATCATGGGCTACCAGAAAACAAAATTCTGTTGCACTCAACACTGCAGAAGTAGAGTATATTGTAGTTTGTTATGCTTGTATGGAAGTAGTGTGGCTTCATAAGATGGTTTCTGGATTTTTTGATCAGGTGCTAGATTCAACCGTAATATATTGTGATAACCAGAGCTGTGTAAAGCTCTCAGAGAATCGAGTATTCCATGACAGGTCAAATCACATTGAGATCAAGCATTATTTTCTACGTGATAAAGTCTAGAAGGGAGAAGTAGTTCTCCAATATATCTCCATTGATGAGAACATAAAATATATTTTGGTAAAGCCTCTGTCCAAGATGAAAAGTTTTCATGCTTAAGGGACAAGCTGGGACTTGTGGAGATGACTTCCTTATTGGAAAGGGAAGTGATTAATCCCCAGGTTGGGAGGGAGAACTCATATGCTATTGATATATAGACAATCATTTTCCAGTTTAGAAAATGGTCCAGGTTGGGCAGTCACTTTCCAATCTAGAAAGTGGTCCAAGAGTTTTGATGGAAAGTCATTTTCCAGTTCAAAAAATTGTCCAGAATAGACAGTCACAGTCTTACAGATTATTGATGTACCATAGACAACGATTTCCCTTGTGGCCAGTGTGGGAGAATGGTCTAGGATAGTCATTCTCCTTATCCGTCACTCTGAGAATTGGTCAAGAAGAATGGTCTGCCTCTCCAAGCAGTCATTCTTTCAAATTTCACAGTTGTGAGCAGTTTCAAAGAATGGTTCGATGTAGGAGGTTGGTGCAAGAAAATCATTTCCATAGGAAATAGTCCAGAAAATCATTCCATATGGAAGACTCATTCTCTCCAGGTTGCAATGCGAAACATGCTTGAAGAATGGCCCAATTAGGTTGAATGGTCCAGGTTCAACAATCAGGGACAATCATTCCCCAGGGAAAACTCATTCTCTCCAGGTGTGAATCGTGCCGAAAGAATGACCCAATTAGGTTGAATGGTCTAGGTTCATAAATCAAGGACAATTATTCTTCTTTGCTTGAGAAGAATAGTCCAGACATCCCATGGATGATGTTTAACTTTTAGAGGGCAGAGCTCTTCCATATTTCACAAATGTGAGTGGAAGAGTGGCCCAAATGATTCAGTTCATATCATGAAAATGTTGATATCATATGATATGATTGTTGTGGAGACTGTATGTCTCTGGACAATAATTGTACGCTACTATGGTGGATGTGATCCACTGGTAGTGACTATGTGTCATTGGTTAGTAGTTGTGTGCTACTAGGAGTAGTTGTGTACCACTGGATAGTAGTTGTGTGCTACTAGGAGTAGTTGTGTACCACTGGATAGTAGTTGCATACTACTATGAATATATACAATTGTGTTCTATTGGATGGAACTGTTCTGATTTACATAGAGACTATCTAGTTGGATAGTGATGATGGTTCTCATGATTTGATCACGAGATAGCCTGTGTGGCTATGATGATGCTACTGGTCAAATGGCCTGTTTGTGCTCAAGACCAGTGCCTTTAATACCTCCCTATCTAGGTGGGAGTGTTGATATTACATTAGCTGCGGGAGGTATTAACCTCTATGTGTAACCTTTGACGAGTCTAGAATATTTCGGGAAGCAAGAGAAACCCTATAAGGTTAGGAAATAACCTTAGAAGACAAGTCGACTCAAGATAATAATTTATATTAAATTATTATCCTCTAGAAGTAGAATTCATCCCAGTTAGGTCACTTAGAGGACTATAAATAAGAGGGTGCTAGAACTCATTTGTCACACTCACTCTCATAACTGCATAAGGACAAGTTGTGCACATGACTGGAGGAGAGCTGTAGCTGCTATAGCGGTGACTTGGTCTTTGGTTATGGTTGGAATTTCTTCCTAGTTATGGTTTGGAATTTCTGCTTGGTACTCGAGCTTTGGAGAGAGGTACACTACCTTGGTTAGCTATTGGTTCTAGGGTTTTCTTCGAGAATTATTCTGTTTTTCAGGGTTAAGGTGCTCAGGGGTGGCCTTTGTGCTATGTTTGGGTGACAATATTGCTATATTGTCTACGGTGAAATGATCACACCTATTATTCTAATAAGGAATCCACCTATGGCTTGACTTGCTTCAAAGGAATGTCCCACTCCTTTTTTACTAATTTGTTATGCTGATTTGACACTTCCTCAAACTTATCGCGTTGAGCAATTGGTTCTGCAATTTTGGCATATTATTCATCCATCTTGTTCTCTTGTAGAGTATTTTTTCTTAGAACCTTGTTATTGTCTTTAGAGACAATTCCTCATCCATTTTCTATCAACATACATCCACATTTACTCAACAAAATTGAATATGATAAAGGTAAATACATTACCTCAAATTCTTCAATTTCCTCAGATATTCATTTTCAACCTTAGGCTTTGCTAACCAATCTTCCAACAAATTTAGTTTTTCATTGAAATTTAATGGCACTACCCCTTAGTGCTATCTCTTTTCTTCAGTATTTTCATTCTCTTTCTCTGTCACAAAGATACTTCCTCTCATTCCATATGATGGAATCTCCCGATCTTTGTTTCCATTAGACAATTCTGCATCGTCCACTTTTTTATGATAGTTTTTAATCACTGTCCATTTTCATAACCTCCATAACTTGCACACAGACACAAATTCTTAGTTTCAAAAACATGAGACTTTTGAGTCCCTTCAAATTCCTATAGATTCCTTTCTTTATACTGGACTAACCTCTCCAAGAACTTCATGAGGTCTTCATCTTGCCCCTTATCTTCCTCTCTAATCATTACTACTTTCTCTGGTTCACAAAAGTGAACTGCTTGTCCTGCTTCCAAGGAATTTCTTTACTCGTCTTCCCCGAGTTCTTCTTCTCTTATGATCCAAGCATTTAATTTGTGCTTCAATTTTCATCTCAAATTTCTTACAAACAACTGCACTATAGGCCAATTAACCTTCTTCCTCAAATTCCAACCATTTCTCTGGTCTTCCTAACTCTCTC
>ML836432.1:0-19567 GCA_009831015.1 Picea engelmannii | reverse complement strand
ATTTCATACGTGAGTTAGTCAATAATGGTGACATTGCACTACAATTTTGTGGTTCTAGAGATCAGCTTGCTGATATTTTCACAAAGCCACTAGGAAAGTCAGTTTTTGACTTCCAGAGACAACACTTAGGCATAGTCAGTGCTACTGATTGTAACTGTTGAGTCTAAGAGGGAGTGTTAAATATATTGTATCCTCAACAGACTATCCGTACACTGCCAGCTGTACTGGACAATTGTACTTTCTATTTCTGTCTTGCTCGAGCATATATAAGCTCAGCTATTTCCTATTGTTTGGAACTCTTCAGTTCTGTTCTGTATTTCTTCATACATTTGAATATACTATTCTTTTCTCTCTGCATTTCTCTGTCCTTCACAATTTATCACTAACGCCCTCACCGAATGTAACATGAAGTCAATGTTCGAGATGGTTCCTCTACCACACATCACAAATTCACATTAATTTCAAGCACCAGTGGTGTAGACATCGAACAAAATTTAATGTGCATCTAAAAAGGCAATTGAGGTTGAGTGCATTAGACGACAAATGGAGGTTGAGTGCATCAAACGACAAATTTACTGAGATCTTGAATGCATTGGACAATTACGAGATGGGGTAGTTGAGACAGGGGTTGAGTGAATCACACGACAACCTTCCCTTCCATGGATTTAACGCACTCTCATGGATTTGTTTCTCTATTTTCATGAATCTTTGTATAATGCACTTTGTTTCTCCACTATCCGTGCAAAAATATTTCGGACCAAAAAATTCATAGAAGTTCGAGATTTGTGTGCGCATGCTAGCTCTTCTTTGATCCATGCGTTAAAGATTCTATCACCGGCATTAATATAAACAACCGCTTTCGGTTCATTCTATTACCTGTTATTGTGATGGCGAATGAGATAGAAGAGGAGACTACATGTAGACACAAAATTTGAAGGGTGACAACCAAATCATCGGCCGCTTAGATCATCGGAGCTTAGATCAGATTGTTTTCTCTATTGACATCAGTGTTTATTCGACACAGGTACATTGTTTCTCATTAAAAATTTTAGTGTTTATTCGAAGCAGGTACACCATTTCTCATTAAATTTTGAGTTTCCACATTTTCTACCCCGCTTTTTGGCATATCTTTGACCAATTTTGATGCATTTTGATTTATTTTCATCTATTAATGATTTATTTTCCTAGATTGTCCTCCGTTTTGGTGTACTGCTACTTTATCGTCATCTTTGTCTGTTTTAATTTCCAATTCTACCGTAACTTCGAAGATTAAGGAGAGTTTTGCAGTATTCTGGTCTATATACAGTGGCCTTTGGATCATTTTTCGTGTATTTCTCTTTCGTGTTATGCATGAGCATTTTATAAGAGTTAAAAAGGGAATTAAGAAGGTTTCATATTTAATATTGTTTTTAGTTTAAAATTAGTGATTTAGTATATAAAAATATAATTGTAATGAAAAGTAAAATATTTTAAATTTTCCTTAATAAATACATGGTTAAGTTTGATCTCTTACATCTTCACATGCACTTTTTTATCGAGCAAATGGGTCATATATTGTACTCACGTCGGTTCATAAATTCCATCATTTAATGTTAAGAAAAACTTCCACCATTTACTATAGGTCTCCTATAGCTCATCAGTGTATTGTCCATTCACTGAATCATATGAAGCATGACTTTTTTTTATAATTTCTGACATGAGTTTTGAAGGGTTGAGAATGTTGATACAAATTTCTTTAGATACAATTGATTCATCGTCTTGATTATAATGACAATTTCAATGTGTGTGGGTATTGTATTTAATATTCCAAGTTCATCGTGTTCAAAGCTTGCTTCTTGGAACAGAGACATTTCAGATTGTGGCTTCTTGAACCTGTGAATTACTCGTTTGGCCAATTCAATTCAATTGCCAAATAATAATTCAATATTAATCAATCTATCATTATGGCCTTTTATGATGATTGAACATGAAATATGAGTAGCTTAGAAGTTGAGAATGGCGATTACTTGCTAAAGAAAGCTCTTCCTGTTGCCTCCATCTCCAATAACAATGTAAATAGTTCCATAGGAATTAGATTTATTGTGATACACACAAGAGGTTATGGGAAAATTAGACACGAAGAACATTTAAATCCAAAGAAACACATTATTATAAATATTTATTAAAATACATTAATATAATATGAATTAAACGCTTCTAAAGCGTTTGTAAAAATACACGTGTATATCCACATTGACAACATAAAGTAAATCCATAGCTTTCTTGTCTTCTCCCCCTCGACCCCCACTTTGACCCACAGTCTTTGTATTATACCATGGTGCATGTAGCAGCACAAAAAAGTCAGTGTGTTCTCACTCTGTTTATCGTTCCAAGGTCACCCTCCTTTCAACATTTTTTTTATCCATATTCAACAAATTTGATTCCTCACAACATATGCTCTTTTTTCTAAAAATTAACAGTCCATTAATGAATTATTATAATTAAGCAACCATCTGTAAAATATGTGGATTCGAATACATCCCATAGTATGTGTAGATTCTTAACAACCTATTAATGAATTATCATAATTAACGTCGCTTGTATTGGTCTGAATCCGTCCTAATCCACCTAGGAACCTAGCATGACAACGTGCCCTCCTGTGACTTCGAAAGAGCAATGTAGGTTTGAAGTCAAACCACATATGGCATTTTCCACCTAGCTATTACAGGGTCTACAAAACATGATCCATTAATCTTGGATATATGAATACTTGCATGTGTTAGCCTAGACAATAAGAATGGATGATTGGAAGGGTGAATTCGAGGATTGTAATCCTTCTCCAGACAAAACATTACCTATTCTCTTTATTTGGTTAAATAGTCATTTACATTACATATTCTCTTTATTTGATTAAATAGTCATTTAATTTGAAATGAGATTGTTGTAATTCTTTTTCTTCAATCCAACCTTTATCTTTAAAGGTTCAATCAATCCTTAAGAGTCCTAATTTCTTCTCACTTTAATTTTTAAGGAACCAATTTCCTTCCCCTTTCCATATGATTCATCCATTCCCCTTATTGATCCTCATAGGAAAGATACTACACAAGGAAAATAGAACATCGATTTTTCTTTCTCCGTAAATTTATTTTCCTTCCCCTTTACATATATCCATCCATTCCCCATTGTTGATTCCCATAGGAAGGATACTACACAAGGAAAAGAGAACATAGATTTTGATTTCTCCATAAATTTATCATTATTAAGTAATTTATCATTAGAAAAAGTTGAAATTAAATCTACTGAAATCAATATACATTTTGAATTATTTTTTATTAATTATTTTTATTATTTATATAAAATACTTATTATATATTATAAATTATTTGTGAAATACTTAGGATACAATATTATGTACCTCTTCTATACACATCATTTTTAGATTCTTTGTAGATCATACTAATCTACCAGATATTAAGTAAGTCTATGTCAGATTAAACTTCAATCTGACATAATTTTATTTGATGCATTTTTTAGTAGAAAATGTATACATTGCATAATTTAAGTGTGGTATGGATTTTAGAAGTTGTTAAATTTCATTGTGCTACAATTTTAATGAAGTTATCAATTTTTAATTAAAGTTATCGACGAATTTCAAAAAATGTATTACCCAAATTTTGATAAGGATTGAGGACAATTGTATCTACTATAGCTAAATATTTGATATATACTTTAGTTATATTTGTTACTTTTCTATCAAATATATATATTCTTAATTTCAATTTATTTTTCTTGATTGCCCATTGATATTTTAATTTTACTACTTCTATTCTATTTATACTTAAATTTAAATTATCTAATGATTTACATTGTTTTAATAACTTTATTGTTTTTCATTTATTTCATATTCAATGACATTTATTTTATACTTAATATATACACATCACAATATAAACATCTTGTAGTCCTTATTTTGATCACGCTTGGCTTCAATATGTTTATATCCAACATAATATGTTTTCTTCTTACTATATACTCATATCTTGATTTCACTTTACTCTAATTTATTGAACAATTATCTTTTGCTTATATTAATTCCATTCTATTTATATTCAACTTTAAATGCTATACCTATATGATTAGATTTTATCATTTTCAAATCTTCATGCAATAGGGAAACTACATAGTTATTATATTACTCTTCATTGCTATATTGATGAACACATTACAGAATAACACTTGGAACTGCTATTCAAACTCAGAATCTGATGGGTGAGAAAGGTTATCTTACGTCAGGAGTAAGGGTTGTGTGGATTTATGAAACCCCCCCTTACACATCCCAAGTTGGATGGTAGACTGACAATGGACATTTCTTTGACCCCATTTAATGAGGGACCCATTATCAATTATATACACCAATACATTTGATAATTACTAGACTTTTATACTTAGACAACTATACACAACAATGCATTATGAAATTACTCACCATTTCTACTTCAACATTTTATCCATTTCCAAAATTACTCACCATTTCCACTTCAACATTTTATAGCAATTTGCTAATTTGGATAAGTATGAAGTGGTTATTTTTTTTAGGCTACCGTAAATCTTCTTAGGGAAATATTTCAATACTTTAGGGGTTGATCCTAATTTGTTAAATAATTACGATACAATATTATGTACCTCTTCTATATACATCCTTTTGAKATTCTTTGTAGATCATAATAATCTACCTGATATTAAGTAAGCCTATGTATTAAACTTCAATATGACATAATTTTATGCGATGCATTTTTTAGTAGGAAATGTATACACTGCATAATTTAAGCGTGGTATGGATTTTAGAAGTTGTTGAATTTGATCGTGCTACAATTTTAATGAAGTTATCAATTTTTCATTGAAGTTATCGACGAATTTCAAAAAACGCATTACCCAAATTTTGATGAGGATTGAGGACAATTGTATCTACTATAGCTAAATATTTGATATATACTTTAGTTATATTTGTTACTTTGCTATCAAATATATATATATTCTTAATTTCATTTTATTTTTCTTGATTGCCCATTGATATTTTATTTTTAATACTTCTATTCTATTTATACTTAAATTTAAAGTGTCTAATGATTTACATTGTTTTTAATAACTTTATTGTTTTTCATTTATTTTATATTCAATGTCATTTATTTTATACTTAATATATACACATCACAATATAAACATCTTGTAGTCCTTATTTTGATTACACTTGACTTCAATATGTTTATATCCAACACAACATGTTTTCTTCTTTCTATATACTCATATCTTGATTTCACTTTACTCTAATTTATTGAACAATTATATTTTGCTTATATTAATTCCATTCTATTTATATTTAACTTTAAATGCTATACCTATATGATTAGATTTTATCATTTTCAAATCTTCATGCAATAGGGAAACTAAATAGTTCTTATATTACTCTTCATTGCTAGATTGATGGACACATTAAAGAGTAGCACTTGGAACTGCTATTCAAACTCGAAATATGATGGGTGAGAAATGTTATCTTACGTAAGGAGTAAGGGTTGTGTGGATTTATGAAGCCCCCCTTACACATCCCAAGTTGGATGGTAGACTGACAATGGACATTTCTTTGACCCCATTTAACGAGGGAACCACCATCAATTATATACACCAATACATTTGATAATTACTAGACCTTTATACTTAGACAACTATACACAACAATGACCTTTATACTTAGACAACTATACACAACAATGCATTATGAAATTACTCACCATTTCTACTTCAACATTTTATCCATTTCCAAAATTACTCGCCATTTCCACTTCAACATTTTATCTATTTATGAAAGTACTCACCCTATATACTTCTACATTTTATCCATTTTGTTTGTATTATTGCTTTACTTTTAACAATTTTTATTGCTCATTTACTTCTAGCAATTTATTTTACATATTACATGTATTTAAACTAATTTATCAAATTACTCACCCTATATACTTCTACATTTTATCCATTTTGTTTGTATTATTCCTTTACTTTAAACAATTTTGATTGTTCATTTACTTCTCGCAATTTATTGTACATATTACATGTATTTAAACTAACTGTACTAATTAAATTTGGTTACACACACACACACACACACACACACACACACACACACACACACTTTTTTTTCTTATGTATGCTTTTTTCATCTTTCTATTTTTCCTTCTTATTCTCAAAAAACATTGTCATACAAAACTTATTCTTCATTTTCCTTTCTATATGCTATTTCAGATAGTCAAGTTTGAAAACCATGGAAAACCCACCTACAACACATCTGGACCCAACTAAACGTTATACAGTTTGCACACACCATCTTTTGGATGACTTGCATCTACATAGAAGACAATTCCAAATCAAAGTTATCCATCCCGGAAGCGGTAATATTTCTAGACCAAAAATAAAAGAGGAACTCACACACAAATACAATGTTTCAGATAGACAAACAATATTCATCTCTGGCTTCACAACAAATGGTCCATTCTCTACAGGTTTTGGCCTAATCTATGACAGTGTAACAGATACATTGAAACATGAATCAAAACAACTTTTAGCTCAAAATGGTCTTAAAGTTTGCCATGACAAGAATATCAAAGAGCGCAAAACTAGAGCTAAAAAAATCCGTGGACTTAAGAAACACAAGTAGCTACTCATCTTTTTCTATTTCTATAGTTTTCTCCAAGGTATGTATATCATGGTAGTATCAAATATGAAATATCCAACTACTCATATTTTTCTATTTGTATAGTTTTCTTCAAGATATGTATATCATAGTAGTATCAAATATGAAATATTTTTCTTTCCCTACCATGCTTTCTTTAGACTAATATGTATATCATGGTTGTATCAAATATAAAATATCTAGCTACTCATCTTTTTCTATTTGTATAGTTTTCTCCAAGATATGTATATCATGATAGTATCAAATATGAAATATTTTTCTTTTCCTACCATGCTTTTTTTAGACTATTTGCATACATCAGGCTATACTATTTTTATTACTTTAACATGTTAAACTCTTCTTCACTTCTACCATTCTTTATTCTTTTAAAACTAATATGTATTTTATATGTGCTAGCTTCATATTTAAATACATTTTACTTAATGAAAATTTGTGAAATATGCATTTTAGTTTTAGTATACCTACTCTCATAAATTACAATAAAATAATTCAATAAATATTGCACTCTCATACTATTACAAAATCTTAACTCACAACAATTTACAAACAAACAAAAAAAATCATTTTAATACAAACACACAAATACAATTTCCACCAAATTTATTAATATATATGCCTATTGAAATCTTACTTACATATTAAACATACAATAAATCAATTTATGATATATGTCATTCACAAACTAAACAATTTATAAGCTATGTCATTCCTATATTTACACCATCAAACTACTTTATAAATTACCAAAGCTTCTAGATGTACCTTTTATTCCACATGTTGTATAATGACAATCATACATACAATCTATTCCTTTCATAGATCACATTCATATCCATGTATCTAATTGTACTAATAAATTCATGTGGACATGTTTTTTGTAGGCACCTTTTATTCCATGTGTTGTATAATGATAATCATAGATACAATATATTCCTTTCATAGTTCACATTCATATCTATATATCTAATTGTACTAATATATTCATTTGGACATGTTCTCTGTAGGAAAGTATATATTTTCATCATATACCTCTTCTGACAAAAACACATTCCAAGACAATGTCTTCTATCTTAACAAACAAGGTTGTAACAAAAATCCAAAGTGGTGAAGAAGAATTAATTCCTATCCTACAAGTTCTAGACTTCAAAAAAAGTGCATCTGAAAGATATATTGTACTCCTCTCTGATGGAAGTGATACTATGCAAATCATATTTTCTTCAAGCCTTGCAGATTATTTCACATCAGAAAAAATTGAAAATGGTTCACTGGTTCAACTTAACAACTTCACTTGTAGATCTACCCAACAAAACAAGTATGGATTTTCACATACAATCTTTTTACATGCTTTTCATTAATTAATGTTTTTGCAATACCTTATTGATACCTACCATAATTTCTTCCATTTTGCAGGTTGGTTATAGTTACTGATATTCTGGTTCTATCTCTAAAAGATGACATCCTTGGCGACCCACAACAACACACAAATGTATGTCATTCTACCATGCAGACATTACAAACAAATGCCATGCCTCAAAAAATAATCCCTATCAACTCTTTGAATGCATACATGCATTCATGGACCATCAAAGCTAGAATCAGTTCAAAGCGTGATATACGTACTTTCACAAATTCCAAAGGAGTGGGTCAAGTATTTAGCTTTGATATACATGACAATGAAAATACTGAGATCCACATTTGCTTTAATACACAAGCATTGCATTTCCACCCTTCAATACAAATTGGTAAAGTTTACCTAATCTCTAGAGGGTTGATCAAACCTATAAACAAAGAATACAACCATTTAGAAAACGAATGGGAAATCACTCTAGATAATACCTCAATTATAGACCCCTCCAATGAAGATGACCATTTAATTGCAACCCACAACTTCAAGTTTACTCCTATCAATGAGCTATCAACTTTACCTACTAACTCTGTTGTTGATATCCTTGTTCTTGCTATATCTATTAGTCAAGAAACCACCATATTAAGGAAGAATGGCACTGAGACCCAAAAGATAACCCTTGAATTAAAGGACATGTCAGGTTGTAGTGTTGACCTTACATTATGGGGAGTGTTTTGTAATAAAGATGGCCTCCAACAAAATTCAACTTCCAATTTCTTTCCAATGATTTCTATAAAGGCTGAAAGAATAAGTGATTTCAATCGGATATCAATTAGTACAACTTTCACATCCCAACTTTCCATCAATCCTGACATCAAAGAATCTCATGATTTAAAAACTTGGTTTGAGAAAGAAGGCAAAACCCTTAAATCTCACTCCTTATCTACACATGGTGCCTCGGGTGGTCACCTCTCTGTTCAGAAGACAATGATTGACATTGAAAAGGAAGGGCTTGGTTGAGATCATCAACATCAAGATTACATTTTGGTTGATGCGAGTATCACTTCTATAAAAAGAGATGATTGTTGGTACACTGCTTGCCCTCTTATTTTTAATAATCGCCAATGCAACAAAAAAGTTACTACAACTGAAGAGGGATAGTGGCATTGTCAGAGATGCAACCAAACTATTTCTGAATGTGATTACAGGTACATGTTCCACTTCACAATCGAGGACCATACATGAACAACCAATGTTATTGCATTCCAAGAAGCAACATAAACGCTTATTGGTATCCATGCTAGGCAACTATATGCACTCACAAAGGAGGAGAACAATACTGAAACTACAGATCTTTTTGGAAACTTGTTCTGTAATACATACATATTCAAATTGTTGATACATGAAGACACATTTGGCAATGAGAAACAAGTACATTCCATTTTTATTGCATCGGACAAAGTCGAGACCAAAATAGAGGGGAAGAAAAAATGCCACTAGCTACAACTCTTCATACAAAGTAAACAATGTTATTATGTATTTATTCCTGCAACTACTTAACATAATACCTTTTTATTTTTTGATACAACATATGTATTCCACCACTCTCTATATTGTATATATTTTGTACACATGTTTTTCATTCTGACAATACTTGCAATACTACCTTACTTTACTATATACAACCCATGTGCGACATCAACATTTGTAACCCATATCTTTCATAGATATATATATACTGTTTCAACAAATTTTACAAGTGGAAATTATAAATTGTCTTCTTCATGAAAATCAATAGTTATAGTATGTTCTTACAATTGCTTTCTAAAGTATATTCCTGTTGCTACATACTATGCTTTTTTTTCAATAATCAAGGGTTACATATTATTCTTACACTTTCTTACAATTGTAAATTACTATTCCTATCATTGTATACTAATACTACTATATATTATGTTTGTATACACCTCTTTTGTTCCTTTAATTCATGTATCTATATTCATTTTTTTATGTTACATTTATCATTTGTACTTTCACTTAACTCATTATACTATTTGTTTTGTTAATATATATTCTACTTATACATGTATTTATTTCAATATACGCTTTTTCAAATATTCAATATACCTTTCAAAGAAATGTTGATATGTATTATAAATCAATGGTTATGTTTGTACAGAAACATGATCAACTCACAATTCAAAGTATCGAACGGCTCAAAGATACATCAATTCATTTGGATAAATATCACAAGCTCCATAGTGGCCACCTCGAAGAATGTGCACCAATTGGCCAACATAGCCATCAACTCATTCCATTACAAAATATGTTCCCTGCATTTTTACCTCATCTAAAACAATTCCAATTTCAACCAACAAACATCATTATGAAACCACACACCATTCCATCAACTTAAACAACAAATCCATGCTTACCATCTCTACAAGAAAAAAATGATGGCACCCTTCCTTTCTCCAAGAACTCCCATACATTTTCCAACCTTACATTCAATGTAACCAACCAACACAATAGTCTTCCATCTACCCCAGCCGCCCTAAAACACGAGAGGCGTAAAAAACAATATGCATGTCACAAAGATGAATTAAATGTACATAGACAACTCACAATATCCAAGAAAAAGTATCCTTCCATTGAATTTCCAATTGAACCTATTCAACACCAAGCCCTTACCCATACTACTACACCATTCTACACATCTTCAATAGTTAGGAATCAAGTTCATGGACTCAACCAAATGAAAACTATACGTGCCACTCCATCAACTTCAAAAGCAAACCCATCATTACCATTTATACCCTCAACTACTGATAACATACCTTTACTCAATACCTCCCATACCTCCTCTAACCTCAACTTCAATCTCACCAACCAACTCAATAATATTCCATCTACACTAAATACCCTAGCAAATGAAAAACATTGCAAACAATATTTACATCACAAAGATGAACTAAATAAGCGTAGATGAGTTGCAAGATCCAAGGGAAAACAACTTCCAATGGATTTCCCATTTGAAACTACTCAACACCAATCCCTTGCCCATATTACTCAAACATTTCGTACTYGTATTGATGCCTTGTCGAAAATACATACTTGCAATACTTGTATGGAATCTTACCCTAGGATTCGTACAACCATATCACCCGACARTTTTATTTGTTCTCCTTTCCACAAGGAGCCTAATGGCCACCTCTTCTCTAAATGGAATAATATGGATCCTGGAGAACAACCCCTTGTCCTATCAATTCTCACCCAAGTAGAAGAAATKCTCATCACTCGAGTGAGCCCGCTATTACAGGTTAGCCATGCTCACGGTGGCCAATACAAATATAGTGGTCACACTATTAGTTTCCCACAAAACATTAACACAATTGTTAGTTACCTCCCATGCCACCTTGAATATTTGGACATATTAATAGTTAGAAGACATGGCATCAAGGGAAAATCATATGATTGTTATGTGACCAAATCACATATCATGAATGCACTTCTCTACAAGATACAAAATGATAGATATTACAAAGATGTCCAACTCAACCACACCTCAATTGCTTCACTTCTTGTTTTACCTACAAACATCTCTTCTCGACTCCACACCATTTCTTCTGATATTTAAGATACAACTCAACCTGCTCCAAACTTTGCTAAAAACCAGACTTCCTTTGCCTTTCACCTACCTAATATGCATCGAGAACTGACATAAATCAATCATTTTATCCAAAACGAATCCACCCCCCCCATTAAATCTACTTCAATGGCCACAAATAGATGCAACACCATTGAATGAATATACTACCGAGGGATTATTTGATATGGCATTTCCTTCTCTATTCGCAATTGGACATGCAATCTGTTGGAGCCTCCATTTGTTCTGTTTTGTCTATCACAATTTTCATTTTGATACTTGAAATATAAAGATGGTTTTCTCTTTCCCTCCGAGATTTTGAGAACTCTGCAACCTTGTCACGTGAACAGCGATGATTTTCTACTCTCGAAACAAGTCCGCTTTTCATAAGAATGTTCGCTCTTTTTGTTTTACTTCTGGATCTTGCGGGTCAAGTACTATAATTCCTGAATTCACACGTCCCGAGTCACGAAACAGAGACATCTTTTTAATTGTTCACTCAAAGCAGTACCCAGGGTAAATCTTTTAACTCATGATTAGACGTAGTCGGGTTTCGCGCCTTGGCGTTCGCCAAACCTAAATTTTTATTTTTACAGCCCCGAGAGCCGAGAATACGAGGTCTTTTCTAGATAACCCATGTCAAGGATTAAAGGCAAAAAGCTAACTGTGGTAAAGGTGGTTCTCGACATTTCGCCACTCGACACTAACTTTTTCAAAAGTTACAGCTTCTAAACCCCGACTCACGAAGTCACGATGTAATTATAACATGATTAATGAATCACTTAATCTGAGATTATCTTCCCTTTAAATTAAGTCTTAATTATTGCCATCTCGCGGTTTCGCGACTCGGCATACAAATCTCCCAGAAACGTGTCTTCAAAGTCTTGAGTTGCGACATGGCGATAAAATTATTATAAAATTAATTATGCCCCAAATCGTGATTACCTTTAATTAAATCAAAGTCGGTCCTCGCGATCTCGCGAGTTGGGGATTCAAAGTATTAAAAGGAAATCCACGATGTAACAAAAAGCGAGAAATGGATTAACGTTGGCAGGATTGGATTAATTAAGCTAAATCAAGATATATCCCGAGCCTCAAGGCTTGCATGTTTCCCGAGGAAGCCTTTTCTCTCCATACTCCAATCGACTGTTAAACCGCCATAAATTTATGACATTAATGGAGAAATAGGGTAAATCTACGCATGTACGATCAGATTTTACGCAATAAATTTATTTCTAATTACGATTTGATAGGCTTATTTTGAAAAGTACCGAGTTTTTCAAATATATGTAAGAGTTTCATTTCATTATAACGAATGCATTTTCATAAGCACGCAGAGCTCATCACTTCTGAGTAAACTAATTTCTGTATGTATACGCAGTTCTATCGCAGAAGAGCTAAAACGCAAGCTTCAGCTATGGATCCGCGGAAAGCAGCAAAAGCGAATGTTGAGGTTGCAGGACAAGGCTCAGACAATGTCTCCGACACTTCGCCCCGAAGTGTCGACTCGGTCCCCAACTGGTCATTTGTTTCAGACATTCTGTAATCAGAATTGGTGGATTATTCAGATGACTCCGACGACAATGAAAAAGATGATCTAAACACCAAATACAAGATAGTTGTCCAATTCGGAATGCACAGAGTAGCAACCAGACCACGGTTGCTCCCATATTATGACATGATCCGATGGGCGTTGGATCACGTAGGCATACCCACCAAGACTATCATGAACAGGCATCGAGTCACTGTAGGGACTTTTAGTCCAGAGCATATGCAAACCATGTATAAGCTCCCGACGACGTCTGACTACACATATGAAGTTGAGTTCCTGGAGGAATTCAAGGAGAAGGAGTGCATCCAGTATGATAAAACCATGCCAGGTTTGATAAAGGATTGGGTTTCGCGCACCGCGAAGTTCAGGGCTAATGACCACGATGTTTATTCAATCGCCTCGTTGGAGCCATAGTATAAATATGTTGCCATGATGACATGTCGGCTATATGGGAGAGAGGACAAATCACATTTTTTCCTTGCATGGGTGCCTTTAATGTTTCAGGTCGCAGAAGGTTGCTCTTTTAATTGGGCAAAGATGCTTTCGGACAGTTTGGCCAACCGGGTCACAGAGTACCGGGAGTAGAAGGAAAATGGGAGGCCGTCCTCATTCTTCATGTCCGCATATATTATGGACGCAATATGTTCCATGACACCATTTCCATTGATGAGCTGGGGTTGGACTCCGGCCGAAGACAGACCCATACATGTATATCACGAAAAGCTATGGGAAAATAAAGAAGAAAGTTTCGCATACAAAATTTTTAACTGGGTGATGGTGCCCCTACATATCTCCATTTTTGGTCACCCACCACCTCGTATCTCAGACATCATTGCAAAAAATTTGAGTAGCATAGTGGATTGGTACGTGGAGGTAGAGTTTTCGTACTTCAGAGTTTTCAGGGCTTCTGTTCCCCCTCATGCGCTGTCATTGTTCATTCCTGACAAGATGGCTTGTCGCGAGGTCACCCGACAGACAGTAATTGGCGGGGTGAGTAAAGAATCAAAGGGTACTCAAAGAAGGTATGGCCATCTTTTCCCATTCGATTGAATTCTTATTCTTTAATAGATTTCGGGCATGCCAAAGCCGAGGCTGCAGCCCTGGAAGACCTAAATTTGGTCTCCATCGAATATAAGAAACATGATCCATAGAGGTTGTGAGCAACCATTTAGCTAATTGTGGGCTCAAGAGATTTGAGCATGAGAATTCACCCTTGAATGAAGTTTTCCGAGGGGCGAGGTCTTATGAAGAAGTTCTAGCTCGGATCCAATCCTTAGCACCCGAAGACACAGCCGTTGTATTGAGATTCCAGGAACATAGACGAAGCAGTCTCTCCACTGTGTTTCAAGGTGGGAGTCTGAGTGTTTCCGAGACGAAACAGAAGGGTGATAAAGGTTCTAAAGACGCAACTCCTGACCCGAGAAAACACCAGGACGAGGAGGGACAAACAAAGAATCCCGAAGCAGAGGTAAAGACTCCGGACCCGCCAAAGAAACAGAATCCGGAGACTGAGATAAAGACCCCAGAACCACCAAAGAAGCAGAGTCCTGTCGATACTCCAGGAAAATTAGTAAAACAAATCGAAGAACCCATCACCTTGGTCACACCCTTGCAGTCGACACATGGGAATATCGGCGAGGGATGGATATTCAATGAAGAACTGAGGCCCATAAGAGCAGAAGAACTCCCTCCGAATGAGTTCTTCTTTGATAAAAAGAGGAAGGCTGTAGTGAAAAGAGAGTTCTATCAAGAAGGAGAGTCTACTGCTAAAAAGTATAAAATCATGACCGATGGAAAAGATAATAAAAGTGACCAATTCACCACTGAAATCGCAGGAATGCTAGGAGCGTATGCTTCAGCGAATCAATTCTCAGCTGGGCTCTTGAAAAACCAACTGAAAAGGAAGAATTTCCTAATCAGGACCCTCGAAGCCAGATTGGACACATCCGCGGAGAATGCTAAAGGTCAGGCTAGTGTGGAAATAGAACAGGCCAGATTGGCCAACAAAAATGAAATAGAGGTGCTCAGAGCTAAGCTCGAGAAAGCACAGTTGGTGGTCCGAGATGGTCGAACAAATGTGAGCCAACAAAGGAGTTTGATTGAACAACTGCAGCCTAGGGTAGAAATCGCCGAGAGAAAAATGATAGACATCAGGATATTTAAATCCCAAGCAATTGAGATTCAGAGAAGAATCTCTTCGGCACAACAGAATTTGCTTGCCAAGGTGGGAGCGATTCAGGAAAACTATCTGTTGGTCCATCAAGTTTCCGAGAACTTATCGGCCAGAGAAAGAGATGCAGGAGCAGCTCGGGTCGCCTTCCAGGAGGCGGTAATAGCCACGAACAACCGGGTTTCGGCGGGTACTCCCAAGTTCACCGTTTCAGAGCAAACCCGAGGAAATATTCTGTTGAAGGAGTGGGAGCACAACATCGCCATGGGCAAGGAGAAAGCCCAAAAGGTAACCATTTCTCTGGAAGAAGCTTTTAATTCTATAGATGGCGAGCTGCTGGGTATTGACAGTGGAGGAAATGCCGAAGCATTGATGCAAATGAATGTGGAACAAATCTCACTTGATCTGAAAGATAAGGAAGAAATATATTTGACTGATATCTCTCAGATGAATATGGTGGATATAGTCCAAGTTGATAGGTACATGATCAAACCCAATGCGCAACTAAGTGCCCTCGACATCATCGACGCACAAATGGAGGACAAGCTGTAGTAGTTGGCCCGAGAATGTTACTTCATCGAGGCCAGTTGTCAAGCAGAACCATCACGGCTCATATCCCAGCTAGTGGAAAGATGTATCGCCTGCACTGAGTCTGCGCAATGACAAACACCTGACATCAAGTGAAGACAGAGTAGGAGAAATGGAGCGATTGCTCTCTCCTCTGCCATAACCAAAATTTTGCGACTATTGAGATTCTACCTGCTTTGTAAAAAATGTATAAATATACCCCAGAAAGAAATACAAATGGCTAGACCCTTTTTGAGGTTTTGTAAGAGAGTTTTTTACATTGAGATTTAATACAAGTAGATATGGAGATTCTCAATTCTGTCACTACTGTATTACACGTTTTCTTTCTTGTTTCTCATTTTTCCATTTCAATTCATATTCACGATTGATGTGCTTCGTTATACTTTAGTACGACCACTACTATAACGAATGAGTTTGGGTTTTCTATAATTGTTTATTGTCTTTCCTCTGCACCAGCTATCAACGGTGTAAGACCAATCTGCAGTTTCAGAATTCTACATATATTCTTTGTTACATTGGTTATTTCCTTACATATTTTCTTCTCCCATTTATGTCGTGAGATTTTCCCCTGGTAGGAACCTTACACTGTAAACGGCTCAATTTTTTTCTCCCATCTCGCACCTTTTATAAAATATAATACAGTTACAAGAACGAGCCTTAGATTTGCATCCATATTTTGATTCTGCAACCATAAGTTCTCTTTTATAAGACTAAATTGAGACAACATTTAACCTTTCTTAAAGTTTTTTCCTACCTGTGTTATTCCCCCATGACAGTTCCTGTACCAACTCAACCTAACGTTGAACCCATACTATTGAACCAAACACACATTGCTTTAAACCTCTTCGATACCATCCTTAAAACGACAACTAACCAGGCTGAACTTGAACAATCATGGGCAACCATTGAACGAGACATAACTATCCAGGAACAGTTCGAAGCCAGACAATGCCAACGAAGAAATCTCCCTTAGTTTCCTTCTCCGAAGATTGACGTTTCTCCCTTCTCCATATTTTAACCACTTTCGGATGCCTTGACACTGTACTTTTGAGCCTTAAGTACAGACTCAGGAACCACATCTTTTTGGCACCGTTGTCGGGGAACGAAGTTACGAAATCTTTTTCCCTGGGAAAACGACATTTGTTTTACGTTGAAAGTGTTACCCTTTGATAGTGAACAAAGAGTACACACCCTTTAAGGCCTTTTATCATTCACTTGGAGACTCCACGAAGAAATAAACTGGCATTCGGTTGAAGGAATACCAGGCAAAACCCGGATGGTGAGCAGATTACGCCCGTTACCGATCCCGAAAAAATTCTAAAGACGAGAGGCTCTTTTAAGCCGACCGCTGCAGTTTACCAACTTGAAATCCCATCACTGAAGGCTGAGAGTCCTTTCGAACCCTCGATTTTGCTCAGTCCTCGCTTTGATGCTAAACATTCAATGCCAACCTGCTCCAAAATTAGGAGTGAGATTCATCCAACAATCCCCTTAGGATAGAGGGGAAAGGGCCCTCTTGAAGGTTTGTTGGATTTTAAAATACCATCTTATCTTCAGTTGAATTTCCCGACTTTACCAAATTCTAAAGAGTGTGTTACACACTCGTTTCTCACACCCATTGGTTTTCCTGATTTCGTCTCTTGCAAATCCGAGGAACCGACTCCTCGCGTCCCTTATCTTTCCTCATTAGATTTTCCTCTTCACGAAAAAAATAAAGATTCCCTTTTAATTTTCCAAAACCCCCTTTATAACTTTCCACAAACAACGATGGCAGCTGCCGGAGGAGGAGGTGGAGGGTTTATAGGAGGAGAAGGAGGGTTTGTAGGAGGTGGAGGAGGAGTCCCTCTAGGAGGAGGTGGAGGAGGAGCCCCTCTAGGAGGAGGTGGAGGTCAAGGGCCTGCCCCCCCTCCCAGAGTTTTAGAAAAAGTCACAGCTAGATACGCTCCTTTAGTATTGCATGTTCCCCTACACGATCTTCCAAAAAATTACATAAAAAACTTACCGAAGTTCACTAGAGAGGGGGATCTAACTGCGGCCGGACATATTAATTTTTTCGATCAATTCGCAGATATTTTCGGTATTGAGCACAAGGATGTATATTCGAGACTCCTTGTCCAAAATTTTGAAGGTCAGCTCCGAACTTGGTTTCGGAGCCTACCCGCAGCATCTATCCTGTCATATGACGCTTTGGAGGATGCTTTCCTTAGACAATGGGGTGAGCAAAAAGATCATCTCTATTATCTAACCAAATTTGGGTCTTTGAAGAAAAAGAACTCAGAGACAGTCATGGAATTCATTCAGAGATTTAACAAGTTGTACAATAAAATCCCAGCTGAGGTCAAACCATCTCAACCCACGACCAAAGTGACTTTCGTCGGAGCTTTCGAGCCAGATTTCGCACTACTTTTGCGAGAGCGAAGGGGAGCCACCTTAAACCGTATGCAAGATGATGCAGTAGAGATAGAATCTAATATGATGGCTTTGGGTAAACTTAAGTCTAGAATAGAGACTGGAAACCGAGAGACCAAGCGAATCAGAGAACAAGCGGGTCCTTCAGGGTACAATAGATCCTCAGACGATAGGCTGGACGATATGGCTAGAGTGATCAAAGAACTGTCAAATAAAATATCCAGAATGGAACTCGAACAGGCCAAGGCTGACTATTACCCCAAAAAGGATTTTAAGAGGAATCAAAACCCTCCTAATAAACAAAGACAAATAAAAAATGAGGATCAAAAGATACAAGCTCCTTTAAAGACTGAAAATTTTATAGGAGCAAACGATTTTCAAGATTACGGAGATTCAGATAATGACGTCATGAAATTTGGTGATGACTATAGTCAACCATATTTGACTCGGGGAGATTATGAAAAATCTTTAAACACGCCACAATCATCAAATGAAGGTGAAGAAGGCGATCACACTGATCTCTGTGAATCTCAACCAAAAACCGAGATAATGATAGCCGATTTTCAACCAAAGTACAACCTAAGATCTAAGAATAAGACCACCTCCACGACTCAACCCAAGAAAATCCTTCAGAGAGGTCAAGCTTACGAGCCTCCTTCAGACCAGACTTTACCACCCAACAACAAAACTAAACTAGTAAGCGCTCAAGAGTCCGAGGTGGAAAAAGTTGGAATTCAAACACTAGGAATCGAACCCGTAAACAAAGCTACGTCTTCAACTAGGACCATGAGCGATAAAGTTGTCCAAACAAATAAGTCAGAAAGGAAGAATTCAGAAGTCTCAACCGGAGAAACAGACAGAGTGAGCGGAGTTTTCCGTTTTGAAAATGAGTTAAACAAAATTAAGATACCAATCCCTTTGGTGGAATTAGCGAAAAACCCCTGTTATCGAAAAAAAATTACCAAAATGATAGGTGTCTCTGAACTAGAAAGTCACTCTGATGTTATAAACTTGGAAGATGATAGACCTAACATCACTTTTGGTCCCCATTTTGAAGGGTCCAAAGACAACATCGCTCCCTTTTATATCACCCTGAACGTATATGACCAGTTGCTGCATAATTGTATGTTAGACTC